>PVLD010007328.1:0-92453 GCA_004027595.1 Dinomys branickii | reverse complement strand
GGTCTTTCCCACGTCTCGCCCCGGCAGCCTGGTCCGCCCTACCACATCTCCCCCGGCATCTCAGAGAAATACGCCCAGTTTAAACTTCCCAGCCGAGGTTCCGGCATTCACGCTCACCAAGTCTGTCTCGAGCTGGTGGTGTTTATTAAGGAGGTTCGCTCCCTTGCTGCTCACCCGGTCGCCATCTTCCTGAGTTCCTATTCTTTTTATTTTTAACACACTACAAAGCATTTCAGTTAATTCATCAAAACAAGACTTGCAAAACTTATCTTTTCTCCTTTTATCAGCATTTATAAGGCAATACACAATTACTAATACTTGTATAGTAAACTTCTTCTATAGGATCACATTATAAAAACTTTCCTGTTTTCTAAAGTGACATATTTATTACCAAGAGCATATCTTTGGGTTTCAGTCTACTCCCCCAAGTTAGATTGAATCCATGGCTTCATTCTTCACAATGTGGGAAGTTACTGTGAGGCTTGCTGTCTACAGTACCACACAGTTCAGAAAGCCCTAATGGAATATTCTGAGCCAGAGGTCACTGTGTCTTCCATGAGGATAGGCAGTATGTGTAACGTGAAACTTAAAGGTAGGCACTGCGGGAAACAAGGAACTTAAGCAAAGATTAAACTGGCTACAAATCACCCCAGTTAGCTGCTTAGCTAAAAACTGTTTTATCTGGTTTGTCTTCAATATGGATTACTTATTCTTAAGTTCTTTGTTTCAGTTCTGGCTTTGAATTTAATTCCTTGTAATATATATAAATTATATATACATATTTTCTGCAATACTTTACAAAGTATGAAAATCATTTTATTACCAGAAATATTTTTAAGGTCCATTTAAACAATTTTATAGTATTGGAAGAAATTGAATTATAAGGCCATTTACTAACTCAAACATTGTAATTGATTATTATTATAAATAGACTTGTCAAAAAACTGTGTAATAGATTGTTTAAAAATTAATTTCTCCTATATATGCAACATAGAGATACCTTTGCAATATGACCTTGTTGTTCTTCTCATCAGGAACTAAGTTTATTTCTCTCTCACTTTAATCTGGACTTTGCAAGGTGGCATGATTTGATCAATTTAATACCAGCAAGCTCAACAAAAGCAAGTTTGATAGCACATGTTTATTAGGGGAGCTGTCTTTGCTGCCCTAAAACCATCACTGGAAGGAGCTTGAGCCAGCACAGGGAAAAGGGGAGAGGATGTTGGCTACAAGGAGCTGTAGCAGCCAGGAGGCCTTGGATCAGACACCAGGCAGATGAGTGAGGCCATTCCACATTGCTCCAGCCTTGGATGACCTTCCTACTAACTGGTTCACCAATTTGTCACCTGTGGACTCATAAGAAAACAGAAAATCCATGTTATTTCAAAGCAAAGTCACCATCTGCAGCTCATGAGCCAAATCCAGACTGTTAGAAATTTTCAAAAATAAAGTTTTATTTAGGACACAGCCAGCCTCATGTGTTCATGTATTGCCTAAGACTATTTGACACTGCAGTAACAGAGCTTACTAGTTGCAGCAGAGATGCCATAGCCTAAAACCTCTAAAATATTTGCTATCTTCTCTCTATAGAAAAAGTTCGCTCACACATCTCAAGCCTCTAGAAGTTGAGGTATTTGTTGAGCACCAGTAAATAACTTACACAGACTTATCTTCCAAAAAGGAATATGCTTCATTTCTTGCTAAGCTAACAAATATTTGTGCTTTTAAAAATACACACACTTGCTTTCAGAGCTAATTATCTCTTCCATACAGAGAGCATCATTGTTCAGTTTATATTTCTAATGTGCAGTTATGGAGATGGTGAGTCATACAACAGTGCCTGCTTTTCCCTGTCTCTTCATGAATACGATTCAAGTTGGGCATATGGACACCTTTTCAAATTATATTTCTGACCCCCAAATTAATTATGCATGACCACAAAACTCTGTTTTCAGTTGTAACACATATGAATGAAAGTGATCTGTGCATTTCTTGGGCTTTCTTGATGTTACTCTTCCCTCCTCCACGAACTGGAACCTCTCACAACCTGATTTACTATTCCAATAAGTAGGATGTTCTAGGGAAAGGAAAGGCTAATATGTAATCAAGTAGAATCCTGTCCCTTAAAAAACCATATGGAACCGCAGCATGTTGGCCCAAAGCTATAATCCTAAGTACTCTGAGGCAGGAGGATCACAAGTTCAAACTCAGCCTGGGAAACTTAGCAAAACTCTGTGTTAAATTTTTTAAATAAATGTTAAAATGGCTGGGATGTATTTCAGTGCAAATGCCTGGTTTCAATCCCCAGTACCACAAAATAAACAAAACAAAAAAACCATATGGAATGGATACTCACTTCCTTCCAACTTGGAGCACCAATATTTGGCTATTAAAATGAGAAAAAAATAAATTTGAATCTTTCTTTAGCCACTAAATTACCATAGAGTGTTATTTTTACAGTAGGCTACTGTTATCCCAAAGAGTGCAACAGTTTTATGCAATATGCTTTGGCACTAAAACAATTTAGGTAGTAAAACATTGGATGTTGGTTCAAAATTCTAAAGCACTTTGATAAACTTTGCTCCACTTTTCTGAGTTGGCCAGAGGCTAGTTACTTATAGTGACTGTGATTTTCTTTTCCTAGATAAAAATATACAACTCTAGATAGGCAAAGCAGGAATTTTGAACGCTCACTTTTCTAATTCCTACTTCTCCCAAGTGTGAGGGCTGTAATAACTGGTGATTGCCCTAGGCATGTGTCATTTTACTCCCCCAAAGTGCTTATATACCAACATGATGCCTTAGGTGATATAATAGGGAAATAATCAAGGTCATACTTTAGCATTGGACAGCTAAGGACGGTTGTCCCCCAAAAGACATATACTTCATTTTGAGGCAATTAGAAGAAAATTGGGGGAGATTCTGTATATACTCTTGATGCCTGCACTAAGGGTCTGTTAAACATGTTAAACATGTAAATCTTTTCCATGCCCCGGTGATTATGTTTCACTGGAACTAGAATAGATCTCTAGTATCTCATACATAGTACTACCTTAGGTAATTCTAGGATAGTGACTCTTTATGATACCACAGGCCCAGCAGAAATTAAATTCTGCTATTAAGACTAAGATCTAAGAAAAAGGAATCTAGACATGGCAAATAAATCCCCAATCAGGTGACTTAACTTCCAAATATTAAGCTTCTAAGTTTTAAAATATTCTTTTGTGAACACCTTTGTTGAAAAATAAGGAAGAATTCCCAAACACAGCTGTAAAAATAAAGTAGGCCTTTTTTTTAAACATCCTTTACCTTTCTAACCAGGCTGCAGTGCCCAGTGCAGAGCACCTTCCTGTGGGAGTTATTAGGCATCTCCATCGTGTGTTCTCTCATAGCCCTTAATTTCTGGATCATGGGAAGTAGCAAGGTGAATTAGTTATTTAATTGCCCCTCTCCCTGCTGGATTAAATGCTCTGTAAGGAGAGAAATTGTATCTTTCTCTCTCACCAAAGTATTCCCAGATCTTATTAGGATACCAAGAATACACCAGATGCTTAACAAATATTTATTGAAGAAATGAATCTCTGAATGGAAAATAGCTGCTTGGTTTTTCTTACGTAAGAAATGGCCATGAACAGCAACAAGATGAGGTGAAACTGCCTGTGAGATGTGATGATGTGAAGCAGATAATTATTTAAACAACATAGACCCAGATGTATATTCACAGGATAATGTTGGGCCACATCCCCTTCTGTATATTTTAGCTTACAGGAAAGATGAGAAAAGGGATAGATTTAGCACAGGGCTAAGGACTGGAGATAAAACCCTATTCAGACCAATATCCCTACAAGGACATATGTGATATTGCGGAAGGGATTTGGAACCACTTTGATTTTTGGTTTTGAAATATAATTATTGTACTTTTTGGTCTAGGGTATTAAATATTTCTTTTGGATAACATTAACAATGGGATACTGGTGAGGAACAGAACTGCTGTTTAGATTTCCCAGTTACCATGGAAGTAATCTTCCTAGGTATTAGAAGCCAAATGAGCAAATAAAAGCACAACTGACTTAAAACAGATTCCAGTTTCCATGATTATGCTTAAAATTTAAGTTAAAAAATGTTATTTGCTTGCTTTAAAATATGGGTTTGGGAGCTCTATGCATTCCAAAAGTGAAAAAGCAAAAAGCAGTCAAGAACATCAGCACATTACAGAGCACATTAGAAAGAGCCTGTGCACAGCCCCACTGGAGGAGGCAGAGGAGAAGGGTCGGTCCAGGCGAGCACATGGCCCACTCCACGAACGGGAAAGCACTTCTCTCTCTACCTGCCTCTCATTAGTAAAATTAGGATGAAATAATTTATAAGGTTGCTATTAGCTTTAAAATTTTTATGAGTCCAGAGCCTTTAAAAACATGGTGTCTTCAGCAGAAAATACCACTGTGAATTTTTTTTTCAATATTTCTTTTACCTATAATGGAAACAAGTTAAAAATAATAGGCCTAATGTTCACAGAACCATTAAATATTTACTGGTCACTCTCTTGATGATCACTTTGATTCAATTCATAGTGCATATACATATATAAATCATCAATATTTTCAAATTCAAAGAGGTACAGGAAGGAATTTTATAGCTTCTGTGATAGCTTTGAATGAAAGCGTGATTTACTTCCTTGCTTGTGTGTTTTTATGTTTATCATTTGTCAGGAAGCCTGAAATCTACATATAGTATTATCTATGCATGCTAAGTGCTTAGTTATAATTTTCCTCCTGAATTGCAAATTATGAAATGCAGATCGTTTAACTTTTCTAGGCTTCCTGTTTGTTTTTAAAATGTTAGTGTCCAGATGAAAACGGCTCAAAAAACTACTCCTTGCCATGCGGTGTGCTAATACTGAAAAGAAATGACAGTTTCTTCCCTTGAGAGAAATGTACTTAAAGATAAAGGGGATCTATGAATAGAACAATGACATTGGTTTACTTGTATAAGTAATGTGATAACATTTTTTAAAAATTCTGTACATTTTTCTTACTCTACTTAATTTTATTTCCCCACTAGTATTTCTTAGTTTTTCATAATTCTTACTATTCATCTGTGTACTCAGTGATATATTACCAGCATCATTTTCTGTAGTTTGCCCAAATATGCAGAGTGGTTCTCTGCGCTAGATGCTGCACACCAGTGCTGCAGGGATTCACTCTTTTGTACTGCTTCCAGCACCTGCTTCCCAAACCGCACGTGGCAGCTACTGTCACTCACCCCAAGAACACCTTCACCCCCAACTCTAGTGCAGATGAGCATGGGGCACAATTGTGATCACAGTCATGGGAGATCATCTCCTAGGAAGACTTTTCCACACTCTTTAGACAAGAGATGCCTTTTCATCCAACCTCTGACAACCTTATGTGGAGCTACTTGAAGCTACTCTAGATATCTTGCAAGGCTGGAAAAAGTAACTGACACACCGAAGATAGTAAAAAGAAAGATTTAAAAAAACAGTCTTTGGTAAAATGCATGGGCTTCTGAATTAATCAACCGCTTATCACCTTACTTCTGTAAATGAAATCTGACATAATGAATAATTCTTATTGTTTGATTTACATTTAGTTGGGTCTTCTATTTCATGTAGTTGAAAGTGGTACACCCAAGTTCTATTATTTCCAATCTTCAGATGCATCAGCACTGTCTGCCTAAAGTATTAGGTTAAAATAAAAGAACACATCAGACCTATCCCATCTGAGATAGAGGCTGGTCACAGATGTCAGAGCTACCCCTGCTCTATTATAATAAAATCATGATAGTGTTAATATGTTTATTAACAATTTGCAGTAAATGAAATGAACATTATTGTATGGACTTTGCATATATTATTTTACTTAATCCCTATCTCTAAGTTGTACATCATGTTAAATCTTTTTTACATGTGATTGTTTTAAATCAACCTTTCAAGACCCCCAGGTAGTAAGTGGATCAATTCAAGGTCAGTTTGGAAAGATCTAGTAATGATTAGGCTGTCTCTTAATGCATGTGTACATTTGAAATAAAGGCTATACAGACACTTGTAGTTTCAAATGAACAAATAAGGACTCCTTCCTGTTCTCTAAGTTTAACACTTAAAGTTCTCTGCACTGGCTATACTAGGTTTGCAGGTGTAGGAGATGGAAGATGTACATTCTCATATACATTATATATATGGTGATCAAAACCACAGTTAATATTAAAAACCCTATTAGAGTAAAAGAAGCATTACCATGAATGATGGGATAGGTGTGTTCAAAGCCAAGGCAAGTATTTAAAGTATCTTGAAGGGGATTTATGGCAGTATACCTTTTCTTGTAATAACTTTTTATTTAAACATTCCCCATAGTTTCTTTAATAACAACTTGTATGTGTTTGTGTGTGTGTTAACATAATTTAAGTAAAAATATTTAAATAGCATTCAGTAATGATAAGATTCCTCTAGCCTGATGAAATTTAGCCACAAATTCATAGCACTTTCAAAATAACAGCTAAGTTAATGAACATAACTAGGTGAAACACATCAAGCCTCCCTATAACTTTTGTGTAGTCCTTTTGTATTCCTGCAAATCCTTTTGCTCTGCAGTGAAATGAAATTTCAAAGCAGACTATTATGTTAAGCCAAAACTTATCAATTTAAAAATTATAATTTTTCGGGACTGAGTATTTAAAGACTTGGAATGGTGAACTATGATTCACAGGTCATATTTACAATTAAAATATTGATAATTACATTGTTTAAGCTTGTTTTTCTGAAATTATTTTATCAGTAGCAAATGGTTTACCTCGGTCTACTCAATAGATATGTTCTTTAAAACCGATTTTTAAATTTCACATATTATGTTGTAATACTTAATGCATAACAATAATACATGTAATTTACATAACATCAGTGAAGCAGGGAAATAAAGTTATAGGTCCTCTAACCAGTTCAGCAGGTAGAGCATCACCAATATCACTGAAGCTGTGTGCATCTCTAACTTCCCCCAACCCCATTCTTTTGCTAACCCAAAAGGTAACTAGTGTCCAGGGTATTATTGTTCCTTTGCTTTTAAAATACTCTGTGCCATAAATGAATCTGTATCAACACTGAGTTCCATGATGTGGAATCAGTCTTTGTGCCCGATCTCATGATTTTGTCACATGAACCTATGTTTCTTAGATTCATATTTTGCACTTGGCTATGACTTGTTCATTTTCATGACCACAAAATATCCTCTGAAAGACTTTAAAAACTTTTCTTTAGTCATCTATAAAAGGATGATTTGGGGTGGGAATGGTGGTGCACGCCTGTAATCCAAGCATTTGGGAAGCTGAGGCAGGAGAATCGCAAGTTCAAGGCCAGCCTGGACAACATAATGAGTCCAAGATTGGTCTGAATTACATAGCAAAAAAAAAAATAATACAAAGAAAGGAAGATTTGGCATCTTCCTATGATTTTAAAAACTGGATATAAGAAAAATAGCTATCAGAAGTATGTTAACTGTGTAATATGTGACATTTTTTTTTTTTATTTTTCTGCTTCACCTATCAAGAATTCAAAGAAGTGAGTAGAAGTCTCACTTTTATAGGGAATTGTCATTATTGTTTCAGATATATTTTTCTGTGTGTATTTGAAAGGTATTTTATTGGTTGCACAAAAGTTAAGAATTATTAAAGCTTTCTGGTCATTTTTTTAAACAAGTATCCACTTACTCATCTTACTATAGCTAATAATGATTAGGCTTTTAATTCATCAAAATCTATTTAATCTGCTAATAAAACTTTACTAGCTTTAAAAATATTACTCTTTGTCTGCCATATAGCTTTCCATGTTTCTTTCAATTTTACATATTTTAGGCTTTATTTGTGGCCATTTGGAACAATTTTATTTATTTTGTTTGCTTATGTTTTTTCTGAGGCACAATCTCACTCTGCAATCCAGATTGGCCTTGAAAATGCTTACGTAGCCCTGGCTGGCCTCGAAGTCACAGCGATCCTTCTGCCTCAGCCTCCTGAGTACTGGGATTACATGTCCCTGCCACCACAGGAGAGTTAATCTTTTTTTATTTAATTTCTTAATTTTTTTTTTATTTTGGCGGTACTGGGGATTGAACTGAGGACCTTGCACTTACCAGGAAAGTGCCTATTCCACTGAGCTATTTCCCAGCCCAAGACAGTCAATCTGAAAGCCTCATTTTCTTGCTGGTATTTGGCTGATATCTTCCATAAGCTTCCCTAAAAAACAGATACGGAGGCAAAGGTGACCTTTCTTGGGATTGCAATCCTAGAAAAACAAAATAAAGAATTAAGGTTGAAGAGCACATCCTTGCATTCTTCCCCACTCTGCCTCGCAGACAATCTTTTGTGGTAGGAAGTCTCCAGAGAGATTTGATGAAACTGCTGCCATGTGAAAAAGTCAAATAAAGGGAAGGAAAGGCAAACAATTCACTCCAAGCTCCTCTGTTGTCTGCTTTTGATTACTATTCAACTGACAGCAATATCACCTCTCAGAATTTGAGGGGTGCTCACCAGCCTCTCCAGGGTCATGCTAGGGAAGCAGAAGCTCCTGTGTGTTCAGTAGAGGCCACAAGAAAATACAGTGTTTTTCCATCATAGGTGCTGTGTGGTTTCTTAAATTTGTGGTAGTGGATGTGGTAATAGCCCTGGCAGGATTCAACCTTTTACAACTGTGGAAGGTCTGAGTGTTTGCTGGAGTCTGTCTCCAATCCATCACCAAAGAGGCAAGAAAATAGCTGAGATGTGAAGTGGTTGGTGGTTGCAAGCATTCCTGAGGGAAAAGGTAATCCAGGTCCAATGGATCCACCCTGAACCCTTTGATCCTGTGTGCTTTTGACCTTTTACAAGTACAGGTGCTCTAACTGGTTGTCAGAGAACTGAGGTGAATGTCCAGACCATTTTAGGGGGCAATCAGTTGTAAAAAACAAAAATATTTAGTGTCAGCAAAACCTTGTCAGAGTGCTAATTACTGCAGCTAGTCTAGGGTTATAAGTAAAGGATTTGAGGATAAAAATTGGAGAGAGAGGAAGAAGCAAGGGAGGGAAGGATAAAGAAAAGAGGATGGGGAGAAGAGATATTCAGAGAAAAATAGGATGGCCTATGCTAAGTAAGCTTGGAATATTTAAATTCACAAGTACTCAGAAATTACATCATGTCTAGTTGTTTCTTACTTCCATTCCCTCTGCACTAACCAGATATCAAACGTCTCCCACTTCTTATGGGACTGACCTTTTTAATATTTACCCCTGAAGAATATTTTTGGAATGAAACATACATTTAAATACTTCCAAATGTGATCAAAATAGATTTGTTGTGTAATTTTTAAAATGGACTCTGCCTATGGGTAGTAACCATGTTGTAAAATATCAATTAGTGAAATTTCTGACAGTTCCAATTGAAAGTCTGAGAGGGCTGTAAGTTAGGCCACTGTGAAAATTATAAAAAGAAAACAATAAGGCTAATTGTGTTAGAATCCATGAAAGGAAAATTTAAATAGAGAAGTTCCTTTTAATGGTCACAGAAACATGCTTCCTAGATACCACTTGATGGCATGGAACACAATACTAGAAGAGAGAAAAGGGGGTAAGCAGATTTAAAAACAGGCTTCACAGAAGGGGTTTAAAATAGATTGTATTCTAGGAATTTTGCACATATGTGGAAATCCTGGAACACTGGAAGATGTGTGAAGAATTCCAAAGACTCTCCTGATAAACTGTGCTAGAATGCATGTTGTCAAGGCCCGGTGTTAAAGAGGAACTTCAGCTATGTAAATTCTCTCTCAAAGCAAAATATCTGAAAATACATTAAGTACATTGATAGTTTTATATTCCCAGAAACATGCCCCCAAATTAAATAAGACTTAGTATATCTGTAATTAATTTTCACCATCCTAAAAAAGCTCAGTGATAATACAAAAAGAGGTAAGATAATCAAAGTGGTAGTAACCATGTAATCACTGTAGTTCTTTTCTGGCTGGTTTCTACTTCACTAACGCTTTACGATCCCTTCCAAGGTAGAGGCAATTGGAGCACAGCTCCTAGCATGGGATTCTCAGGGATCTGTCCATTAATAGGCGTAGAGAAATTTTTACTCAGATTGCAGAACATGGAGCAGAGAGATACTGAAAATCCAAGATTTAAGCACAAGCCTGGAATCAAACGAATTTATTAACCGTCTGAGGGATGAGATATTGAAACTGGGACTAAGACCAAGAACCTGGTGCCTGCAGTCAATGCCTGAGAGAACTTACTAGAATCTTTCAGTTAACAGAACAGATACTTTCTAACTCATCTGTTGGATTTTGCAAATTTTATTTTTGCCTTTTACTGCAAAAAAGGGTACTGAATTCTAGTGAGTTTTGCTATTCATGCCTGCTGAAAACCCTGAGGTCTTTTTTGCTGTAGCCTCATCTCTTCTGAAAGTTCTATTTCCACTTGGGCAGCTCCCACACAGTTTAGAGGAAAACTCATCTGGTCTTTGTCTTTCTCAAAACTTCTTCCTCTTCTTTTACATAAATAAAAGGCTTTTTAACACCATCAAGTGCAAACACTTCCAGGTAGAATTATGTTTGACTACGCTTCCTTTCACATTCTTGCGTTTAGTTAGTCTCGTGCTCTTCCCCTTTAGTTAATCACCAGTTACTACTCTGCCAGGTTTTTTATCACTTCCTTGTTCCTGCCAAGTTTGGGCTGACCTTTATCCTAGTCATGTTATTTTAAATAATAAAATTTGCTTCCAAAATCTTTTTCAGACCATTTTTCATGTGTGTTTTCTTTCTACAGTACTAATACGATTGTAATTTTGCATAAGAATTTATGACGTTTATCATTTCCTTTGTACAATAACTGAGAATAAAAGATCATTTTAAAAGTATGGATAAAATTCATGCAAAAAATAAGTACATGACACTATGGATGAATCTTCTAAGAAGAGAGATGGAAAAAACCTTGACAGACATTGTCCATTTGAAAATTAATAAATAATAAGGTGACATACTGAATAAAACTAGAAATATACAGCTGTAGAATGTAATAGAGAAAGCTTCTGTGGAAGATAATTAAAATATATTTAAGTATGTAATCAAATGGCAGAGAAGAAAGGATTGCTGAATGAGTACTGTAATGGTAATTGGTGGCAGTTATGTAAGATCAATTTAAATTCACCTGATACATAAAGAAAATTGTGTAAGCATAAAAGTATTAATTAAAGTTCACAGAATAGAATATGATGTCAAGTTTTTAGTAGGATATCTTTTTAAAAGATTTTCTTTTGCAATTTTAAGCATTCTGTTTATTTATATATATGTATATCATATAAAAGCATAAAATCTTAAATTTTCTTTCCTGATTAATTTTAACAAAGTTGACGTGTTATATACTCAGCTTCTAGGCCAAACACTGGAATATCAAGTATACCCCAGAAGCAATATTTATGTACTCCCAACAAATTAATATACTCAGAAGCACTATCATTGATGTTTGCTGCCTTAGAATTTCACATTATAGAATCATACAGTATTTATTATTTTATCTGGTTTATTTTATCCACTGTCATATCTTTGGATATTATCTACTTCTGTGCAGGACATAATAATGCTTTTATTTTCATCAATTTATAGTGTTAAATTTTGTTAAAAAATATCTATAGTTGACTTACCCATTTTGGTAAATACTTGGTTTTTTATTCGTTTTTGGTTAAAATAAATAATACCTTTATATTTAGATACAGAAACACACAAAGATATAAGTACTAATTTCTGCTGAGTATTGAGTTCAGTTGCTGGCAATGTATACAAGAAGCACTAGGCACTGTCTAGCCCCTGTCTAAAAAGACTTTTACTAGTTCATATTCATACTTTAGAAGAGGCTTCAGTTGTGCTACAACCTCACCAATACTGAATTTATCTCTAGTTTTCCTCATATTCCTTCTGCTGGATGAACAGATATCTCAATCTGGTTTAAATGTGCATTAACAATGATCAGCGAAAGTGATTATCTTTTATCATATCCTTTCGCCATTTACGTGTCTTTTTTTTGTGAATTGTCTGTTCAAGTTGCTGTCAGTTTTTCTGTTGGACTATACTGCTCTCTCATTGAAGAGTTTCTTAATGTAGTCTCTGAAATCTTTAAATAAAATTACTTTTGAGATATATATGTGTGCGCGTGCGCATACACACACACACACACACACACACACACACACACCCCTCTTTTACCAGTGTAGTTTGGATTTGATTTTGATTCTCTGCATGTTGATCTTTCTTCTGGCTTCTCATTGGCTCCAGTCAATCTCGTATAATGCTTCTTTGTATCAGCTAGCAGCTGTCAGGTTGACTTTTCATGATCCCTTGTTACTTTTAAGTAATGTTTCTTTTAATGATAGCTAACCAAACTTGTCTCCTGATCTGATATTCTGCCCTCACATTGATTAATTCTGCTGTGTATAGTTTGATTTGAATTTTTTTATTAAATTAACTTTATTGGTCCAATTTAGGTATATACAGTGATTACATTCATCATAGGGAATTTGTTCCTGTACATAATGTACCTTGATTTGTCTTTTTTCCCTCCTATTCTCCTCCCTGCCCTTTAACCCGTCTTTATTTACAAAACTTTGTTTCCATTTTAGCCTTCTTTTCTCACTTTTTCTTTTCCCTTCTTTCCCTGACCCCTTCGCCTTCCCCTGTTCCCCTTTCCTTTTGAATAATTTCTTCCTGTTTCATCATATCTCTTTTAGAGTTTGGTTCTTATTTACACTTTAAGTTTCTCAGAGTAGTGAGATTATGTGATGTTTACGTGTGTGTGCCCAATTTATTTCACCTAAGAATATGGTGTCGAGGTTAATCCATTTAGCAATAAAAGTCTCAAATTTATCCTTCATTATGGCAGAGTAGGACTCCGGTATATAAAATTCAGGATGAGTTTTTTAAATCATGAGACATTCTGATTTTTAGCGTAGAAAATTTTGCAATTGATTCTTTCCTTCATATAAAATTAATACTGTCTTGATTAATGTATAATCTCTGTATTTTCCCACAAAATATTTTATTTTCTTGAACTTTATTGTTTTAATTTTAAAATCTTGATCTATATATCTGTATTTATTCATTTGTGTGTGTGTGTGTGTGTGTGTGTGTGCATGTGTGTGTGTGTGTGTCTGTGTGTGCATGGTACTAGCAATCAAATCTAGGGCCTCACCATGACAGCCAAGTGTTCTACTGCTGAGCCTAACATCCAGCCCCAACCCACACTATTGAAATTGCCCAACCATACCATTCTTCTATGTGGCTACTCAGTGGACCTGTAACACATCTTCCTTATGTGTCCATGAGTTTGTGAATGCTTTTGGATGCTTACTTTTTCACAGTTCTATTATTTTGTTTATACTATAAATTCATAATTACTATAGCTGGACACTAAGATATGATAACTGTTCATTAAAGTTGTTCTACTGTATTATTTTAAAGTCTATTTTGGCTAATCTTAAATCTTTGCAAAGCTACAAAAAATTTAAAATCAGCTGATCGATTTCCAACAGATTTCATCTATTCTTTTACTAATAAATTTTTAATCAATGATGTTTAATTTTTTTTATCGATATACTTTTATACATTTTCTTCTTTATATTGGTAAGGTCAGCTGCATTGATTTATTTTGATTGCTCAAATGCCATTACAATTCATGGACTAAAACAGACTCATGAATCTACTGCTGTATATGATTTGCTAATATTTTGTTTATGACTTTTTTCACCTGTGTTCATGAAAGAGTTTGAGTCATCATTTAAGTTTTTTGAAATATTCTTGTCAAATTTTAGTGCTAAGTTTTTGTAAGCCTAATGAAGAAATAGGACATATTTCCTTTTATTAATCTCTAGAAAAAATCTAGGATTGATATTATTTCTTCCTAAATATTTGGAAACTGAATTCAACTTGACAGGATCTTCATGGAAACTTTGGAAAATTTTAAAATTGTTGAATCACTCAAATGCCTAGATATTGTTCTGAAAACTGTTAAATATTATATTTCAAGGAATTTGCCCATTTTGCCCTAATTGTCAAACATACTTGTATTAAGTCATCCACATCATTCATTATCTTTTTAATATTAGTCAGACCAATGGTGATATCTTTATTTTTGTTCTTGCTCTTGGTTGTGAAGTTTCTTTAATTTATTTCATCAGTCCTGGAGGTACTTAGCATTTTTACTGTTCAAAAACAAAAACCCACTGTGTGGCCTGTTGAATCTCTCTTTAACGTTTTTACCTTCTATTGCAGTGCTCTTTGCTCTCACCCTCACTGCTGCACTTGGTCTACTTGTGTTTCAGGTGTTCACTTCACTGGCTTCTTAAGATAGAGGCTTAGATGCTGATTCCTAGTCCTTTCTCTTTTCTAATACAAGATTTTAAAGCTATGGATGTCTCTGACTAACACTACTTTAGCTGCAACCCCACAGTCTTGATATGCTGCATTGTAATTCAGTGTATGAGGTTGCTAAATTTCCATTGGGACTTCTTCTCTATTACATTATTATAAACTGAATTGTACAATTTTCAACCTTTGGTGGTTTTCTAATTATTTATGTTACTATTTTATAGTTAAATTAATAGCAGCCAATAGCCTATTCTTTATATTATCAATTATTTTAATATCTGTTAATATATATTTAAAAAATAATATGACATTTTATCATAATTGTGTGATGGTCACTTTATGCCAATAAATCAGTTGTGTTTTTCAGATCTTGTGTATTTTGCAATCCAATTTTTTCTTGTAGTTTTTTTCTGTCAGCTATGACTAGTGATAAGGGAAATTCTCTCATATACCTTTGTAGTTTTTTCTCTTTTTTTCTGTCAGTATTTGTTTTATCTATCTGTCTACCTGTCTATACTAACATATAATTCTCTCTTCTTTTCCTTCCAGGAAAAGAAAACTTTGTATAACTATTTTAACACTAAATTTATTGAGATATCATGAGATTAATACAAATTACCTTTGGTCTCTAAAATTATAAGATATATGTGTGTGTATATATATATATATATATATATATGAGAATCAGAAAAATAGAATATATGTATATGTATTTTCTCTCATGTATATGTATTGTTATTGGATGTGTACAATTTTATAATTGTGTGTGCTATGTTTGTCCTGTTATAACTGTAAAACATTCTTCATTTTCTCTAGAATTTTTCTAATCTTAGAATTAAGTTTGTCTTGCAATCATGTAATACTCAGGTTCCTGTTGAATAGAATTTTATGGTATTCCTTTTCACATCTTCTTACAGTCCCTCCTGGTTCTTACATTTAGGGTAGACCTCCTATAAACAACATAGCTACATTTTATTTTTTAATATTTTAATCAGGATATTTGTTCTCCTTATAACTCATATAATTACTGCTGAGGTATTTACAAATATTTTACTACACTGTTTTATATAAAGCGATTGTTTTATATTTTATATCTTTTTTCTCTTCTTTAAGATTAATCAATTAAGTTTTACTAGGTTATGCTCCCTCTTACTTTGTTATTTATGCATTTTTGTCTTTTGTGGGGGATCACATAGTCATGAAAACATACCCCTGTGTCTGTTATTGATGTTTCATCTGCAGGCAATATAAGGATCTTGGAGTAGTTTTCCTACATTTATCCCACCCCTACATTTTCTGTTAGGATAAATTTTAATTTTATATTCTTTGTAATTTTCTAAGCCATTAGCCATTAGTAAAATTGTTACTTAACAACATATTTATTTATATTTATACACATACTTATTCTTTTGCTTATTTCTCTATGAATTTTTCTGCTATCTAAAGATTGCTGTAGGGCTGGGGATATACCTCAGTGGAATATGTGCTTGCCTGGCAAGCACAAGGTCCTGAGCTCGATCCCTAGTACCGCAAAAAAAAAAAAAAAAAAAGATTGCTGCATATGTACTGCTTTTTAAAAAATTAATTCTGATAGCAATAAACTATTTCAACATTTATTTACCTGAAAAAAGTCTATTCTGTTTTAACTTTCAGAGAATACTTCTGGGGATACTATTCGTATCAAGCATTTATTATGCTATTTGATTGTCTTCTAGTTTTATTATTTCTTTTAAATGGATATTTTAATCTCAATGCTTTCTAAAGAGACTGTTTCTATCACTATGCTTTTATGATTTTATTTTCCTTTTGACTTTAAGCAATTTTCTACTTTGTGTCGACATACAGTTTGGCCTGTACATTCTTCCTCGGTTTTGCCACAGCTTCTTACCACTATGGTTGCTGTTTCCTATCGTGCTGCTGAAAATGGGTGGTCATTATATATTTAGTGTTTTCATACCCATTCTCTCCTCTGCTTTTCTGAAGTGACCCGATAACATACATCCTAGATCTTTTCACTGTGTCTTGTGTACTTCTCGGCTTTTCCGCATTTTGTGAGTCTTTCCCTGTGCCTCAGCTTTATGTCTCTTGTAGACCAGTACATGCCTGCGCTACATAGTGATTATGTTCACCATTGGGATTGGAACGTGAGGTGTGTTACGTAAACGTTACAAGCCTCAGCTTTCATTATTTCCTGGATTTCTTTTGTAGTTTATAGTATTTTTTATTCTCTGTATTATCTATTATATCTATCTTTAGAGTTCCTACTTTCAATTATTTTCTTTGGTTCTAAGCTTTTATTCATTTTTACATATTCCAATCATGGATGAAATCCTCAATATTTTCTTGTATTCTCTCCATCTTTCTATTATGTTTATTTTAGTCAGATTTTTATGGAATTTATTGTCTAAAATTTCGAAGATATACATCATATCTTATTTTACCTTTTAGTTAATTTTTGTTCCATTTTTGAAATTCATGTATTCCTGCTTTTCTGTACCTGAAGGTTAATTTATAATTGAATGTTTTCATTCACAAATTTTTGCTACTATAGCTTCTCTCTGTGTTAATATGTTTCACAATATGTTTCTATGAAAAGAGTTCATTTATTTTCTTTACTTTTAATGGTTTGGCTCTTTTTTTTTCTTTTTTGTGAGTAGATATTGCCTTTTTTCTTTTATTCTGTCTTGCCTAGCAGATAGATCTACCACATATCTGGTGGTAATAGAATAGAACATTTCAAACTCTGAGTGCCAAAGAAAAGTAGTAAATTGTGTTAGGAAAACAGAAAAATATAATAAAAATAACTAACAAGCAGGGAAATTATTCATCAGTTTAGATATTTTTATTTTTTGGTATTTTTATATGTACAACTGAATACACATACATATTAGTTTAATGGCTTAAATATATTTAAAACATTACAGGCATAATAAAGACATTAAAAATCAAATAAAAACAGAAACAACTGTGTTAAATAATAATAAAAAATAAAGTTAGTCCAAAAACACACAGGGATATATTGGTTACAGGGTTTTATAGGTATACTCACATCTTCTTTTTTATCTTTTTGTCAGCCGAGAGGAAAGAGAAACAGTTAATTGTGATAATCAGCAGTGTCTAATAGCTACACTAGTTCCTTATGAACATTATTTGTTCAGAGACCTGAGAGAAATTTTGTCCTTTTTCACAAGAAATCTTACAAGTCCCTAAAATTTAAACTAATGAAAAAGATAAAATGTTCCTGTGTGCAAAGAGCATACATTTTCAGGTTAGAAACTGGTGCAGACATCAATCGAGTCATTTACCTATGAGACTGAGCAAATGAGCCTCTAAATGTTTCTCATCTTTGAAGTGAAGTATTCTTTCCTTCTAGGATGATGAAAGTTAATTCACTTCTAAGGAGTACATATGTAAACTACTTGGTGCTTAGAATATACTAAAAAGCAATTCGTTCTCTGCTTTTGATGACCCATGTTTCTGACATCTTAGATTGATTTCATTACTTCTGTTTATTTTATATAATAATTACTTTATACACAAGTGTGTTTTGTAAGCCAGTTTCTTTGAGTTAATAAGTAAATAGGGAAGCTCCTGGTACACAACAGTTGGTCTGACAGGTGCTGTAGCAGGTGTTGGTGTAGACCTCTCCTTATCAATTCTGCTTGCTCATTGTAGCCATATTTTCTGTTTTACATAGAGTGCTGAGAACTGATATCCTTTTTAATTACTTGTAGTTTCTGCAATTTGTCTCTTTAATGGCGTTTTGAAGAGCTCTATTCAGATTTATTTATCTTCAATTGTTTTTTCTTATTTATAAATTATTAATCTCCAGTTGTATCTTTATTAATTCTTCCCTGCCTTTCTATACTCATTAAAAGATTATTTGTAGCTTTTCTACTGGAATGATTAATTCATTTTTTTCTTTCTTGTTTAACATAGTCATATAGCATTATATTTTCTTATGATCATATATTTGACACCACCCCACAAGTTTTAAATTCTCTGTAATTATAATTATGATTTTATCTTTTATCTGAGTTAGGGGAAATTTTCCCTTTCAGTAGCCATGGTCACTTGTTACAAGCAGCACCCCCGATTTTGTCATCATCCTTTGACAAAGTTACACATTTGTCAGCTGAGTACAGTGTCACCGATGTAAAGAGGACCACTTCTCAGCCTCCTGTGTTGGTGAGTGTTGCCAGGGCACTAAATTCCAGGAAAACAGGTGCCTGGAAGTGGTTAGATGTCAAAATGATGACAACTGTTACTCTGAAGGGAAAAGCATGCATGCATCTTCCTCTTCACAACTGCAGTGCTGGTACGAGGAGAAACTAGAGCAACTACCTTGGACCCGAAGGTGGAAACAGGCCCTGGAAGTGTGGCATAAGCAAACAGAAGAAGTCAGGGTTCCTGACACCAAGGAGCTGATCTGTCTAATCTAATGACGTAGGAGAGAGCTGTTTGTGAGAGAGCAGAGAACTTTCTCTCTTTCTCAGGCCCATTATTTTGAGACCCTGTATCAGCAGTTGCGATTATATCATAGCTAATACAGATAATAATTACTACTTTATTGTATTGTTATCAAAGAGTAGAGAATATCTATTCTATTTGTATTTCTTCTAAGAAAACATTGAGATATTTTAGTTGTCTAATAAATGCTCAAATTCTATAATTATCTCCTGTATTGTTTATTAGTTTCTAGTTATATAATGTATTATAAGTTCTGCATATATTTATATAATATTCGATCTACCTAATTAATCAGATTGCCACTTTCCACATTGTGTGCTATAAAACACTACTTCTACAGAATATTACTAGGTTCATCTCAAAACAAAAAATTTAATGGTCCCTATATTCTCTGCTTCCTATTTTTACTGTTGTTAATACCACAGACTTTAGACTGGATTGTTTGAATCCTAGATCCTGCAATTTACTGGCTGTATGAATAGAAGCAAGTTATTTAATCTTGGGTTTTGTTAGTTTTTGTGTCAGTAGAATAGAGGAAATATCAGTACCCAGCTCATGGGATTAGAAGAATCATAAAATGAATGCATACTAAATGATAGTGCTTCACAGAGAGTAATCATTTTTTTAAACAGTTGTCTAGTCTTACATTGCATATGAGACTGAAAAGTAATGAAGGAATAAAATTTGTTGTATTGTTTTTTCTAGCTATTTTCCAAATTTATTTGAGTAGGTATATCTTGGTCACAGTTGGTTAAGAATATATAAGTATATACACAGAACATTTTTTATATATAAAACTAGATTAGTCAGATCTTCTGCATACTGAGAATTTTTCATTTTAACAGAATATGAAAAGGCCACTTAGGCCTTTAAGCTCCTTGAAATTGACAAATGTTCTGTGTATATACTTAGGGTACTTATTTATGGGTGAAGTCCATCAAATTTTCCAATTATTCTTTATGTATGTTTAGGCTTAACTGAAATATCAGAGACTAAAAATGTACAGGAAAATTCTCCAACTATTTCACTGTTCTGTTCCTGGTGTATCTGCTCCAGTTTTTCCTGCATATCATCAAGTTGTATTTTTGGAGTGTCAATAAATTTTTATTCTTATAATTTGTAATTCATTTACAATCTTTTTTAAAAAATTAAATCATTCTCTTACTATTCCATCTGAAAAATGTCTGTCTGTGTAACTTCTTCTGTTGTGCAGAAACCAGTATTCTGGAGTGCTTTTGTGAATGTCGATGGTCTTCTAGTATTTCCTTCTGCAGTATATTTCTTCAGAAGCAAAGCCATTCTACTAGGTCTGCCATTCAGCCTGCCTTCCCAATGTACCACTAGTTCACAACGTTTTTGTGTTATTTCAGTTTTTGTCTTCCTCTTATTTTTCTCATTAAAAAAAAGACAATATTTAACCACACTTTGTGTGTGTCAGCTTTGCTGATGAGCAAATTTCAGCACCCTTTGAACAGTGATTTTGAATAAGATTCTCTATGTAAATTTGATAGGGAAGATACTGTAAATATTTCTCATATATTTCACAATTTCTATCAGAATTTGCCAGTAATAATTCCACTTTGTACTTTGAGAGTATCTTTGTGTATCTATTACTGACACTCTGATACTCCAAAATAATGCAAATATATTTGTATAAAATGTAGTGGATCAGAAGGTATCAGCTCCTGACTTTTTCTGCATTCTGTGACTGTGTTATAAGAACTCTTCATGGATTTTACACCACCAAAATCAAAAGCTGATCTTTGGTAAGATTATTAAAATTGATAGACTTTTTATTAAATTGATTCAGAAAAGATGTGCAAGTAAATCACCAATGTCATAAATGAAAGGAAAGCTATCATACATACTGTCAACCTTAGAAGAATATGAGAACATCATGAATAACTGACCAACAGTTATGATACATTCAGTGGAGTAGATACTTGCTTTCAAAGACACAGACTCCCAAATGTCACTCTAAATGAAACAGAGTCATCCAAATAACTCTATATTTGTTAAATAATTGAATTCATCATTTCACTTATGAATTCTACCACATATTCAAGAAGTAAATAATTCTAATTCTACATAAACTCTTCCAGAAAGTAGAGAGGGCATGACAACATTTCAGCCCAATTTGGCTGCATTACTCTGATAAATATGCCAGAAAAGAAAACTTTAGACAATGTTAATCATAGAAGTGAAAATCCGTAACAACCACAGTTGCTAATATCTTTACTTATTTTATCTGTTCTAATATGCATTTCTTTGCACAGTCTTTTTCCTCTTGCTTTTCATTCATTTTCTTCTGTTCCTAATTCACTTATCTATCATCTGGATTACTACAATTCTTTCCAGTTTGTCTCCACAATTTTCCTTCATTTTTTTCACTGTGCTCCATTAGAGCCCTCTTCCTAAAGCCCATCATCTCATCATGTTACTCCAGGCCCTGAGATTCTTGCTAATTTGACAGTCTTGTTAAACATGACTAGTATTCTTTATCTCAACACTTAAACTTTCTCAGCACCTAGTCAACCTGCAGTTTTAGACTTTCACATCACTGTACGTTGTATGCCCAGGCCAACTCCATTGTCTGGTTCCATCTTTCTAATATTAACCCTTTGATCATATTAATTTGTTCACGTGAAGTGTAGGCCTATTCATATCCTACTTTCCCCCCGATTGTAATCTCTTCACCTTGATGCTATCATATTTCAATTTATATCACAGTGAAATATGGACAATTACTGTTAACTATACACACAGAATCAAAGCAGATGACACAAGGTCTTAATATCTTCCATGGCAGTTTCCTGACTTTCTCGTAAGTCTGTACATCTTAAGAAATTATGTTTATAACCGTCTATCTTTTCATCATTTAACATGGTATTATACACATATAAATGTTATCCACCTTTGTTGATGAGATGAGGTAAATTTATGCTTGGTATGTTTGAATAGAGCCTGGTGTGTTGGTCCTTTATTTCACAGGTAACTTTCATTTGGAAATAGTTGAATTTATGGTTCTGACTGTTTAGCAGCATCTTTTAAGCTGAAAATAAATCAACACCTTAAAATGTATGGATTTTTTTACATTTTTGATTCTGTAATTTAACTGTGCAATGAATAATAAAAGTATGTTTACACTTTGGTTAGTTTACAGCTAGCCTTACTTAAATGCTTATTAGCAGGACATGGTGGCAAATGCCTGTACTTCCAGCACTTGAAGGGCTGAGTCAGGATCACCCCACTTTCAAGGCCATCCTGGGCTACATAGTGAGTTCAAGGTCAACCTGAACTACATAATGAGATTCTGTCTCAAAAAAAAATAAAACAAAACAATCCTTATTCATCTAAGATCTTCTTTGTCCCCTCCCAATGTCAAATTTGCTGGTATGCAGTGAAATAACTTCCTTAATGCATACAGACGTACAACTGATTTTGAATATTGAAAACATTCTCTTATCCAATACATACACAACTTTAGACCCTGAAATTTCCACCCAGCTATTAGAACTATTATTAACCCTTATTTTGTGAACCTTGCACAACACTAACACAAATACATAATCATAGACATAGAGACATGCATCTAAAATAACTTCTTAGGCTCATGCAAACTCTTTACCTTCAATTTGAGTGTATATTGAGAAATATTCCTCAAAAAATTTCATTTAGTATCTAGGCATTTCCCCTCTTTGTTTTTATTGAGGTTTACATTGAGAAAAATGTATGCTCTAGAGGTACCATAAAAGTAAAAAAATAATAAGTATCCTTAGTATATCATAAAAATTAGATATTATTTTTATACTAGGAATGAAAATGCTGATTCAAACATGAAAAATAATAAATATCCTTGTAGAATTATGAAAATGACATTTTTATATTTTTATGTCTAATCCATAAAATTAAAAAAATTATTAAACTCAAGAAACATGCATAATAAACATAATTATTGGAGAGATATGCACTGATAATTCATTTTAAAATAATTATTAAATACTTTCTATGTGCTAAGCATTATGCAGCAAAATCTTAGCAAAGATACCCACAAATTCATAATTTTAAAGAGAATATTTTGTTGGAGAAATGTAATCAATAACTTGTCTCTCAACTTCAGAACAATTAAGTTATCCCTGTTTCCAAATACCCCACTGAAGAGCTCCTCACTCCCTTACGTCTCTATTGTAGTATGAATAATGTTTCTAGCTCACTAATCCTGCTGCTGATCAACACTTAATAGAGATTCTTTATACTTTCAGATATGCTTTTTTAAAAAAAAACCCTTCCAGCATATGCACAAGGGAATTATAAGTTCATTACTATACAGTTTTTCAAATCTTAGTTTCATGGTTCATTATGTTACCTTAGAGATAAAAATACAATTTTACACTTAGATGACAGTAAAAAGAATTAGAATTAACATCTGATTATGAGTATTAATTTTGACATTAATCTGCAGGCATCTCTAGTTTAAATATTTCAGATAAAAGCTACTTTTAATGTTTTATCTCAAATAATACTTAGAAGCCAAGTTATATCCATTTAGATGCTTTCCAAAAACATGCAGCATTTCAGGTTTTTAAAAGAGGTTTCATATTTTATAATGTAGAATTTAAAGTAGACAAACCTAAAAATACACACAGGCTTTGTATTTTAGAAATTCTTACCATGCTTACTATTTAATTCTTATTCTGTTACCATTTGTGGCTACATATTTCAATAGGAAGTTAATTGCCTGTGATATCTCATACTGCTGTCAATTAGAGGAGCACAGATCACATACACTTTGGCCATAGAAAATGCTTCTTGGTAATACATGCTGTGAAAACCTAAATTAGCATCGAGAACAATTCAGGAAATTTAACTAAATATTTGACCCTCTACAGAACTTTTACCTAAATTGGAAACGCTCCACCCAATTTCTACAAAGTTGCATAGAATAGATGTGTCAGTTTTGAGTGAGGAGAAACCCTAACTCAGGTCCTCCTAGGAATATGAATTCTGTAACTATCTGGACCTCATTCTCAGCACTCACTGGCTGTGCTAGGCACACTGTCCTTGAAACACTGTCCATGTACAAATATTGTGCTTACAAACCATATAATAATGAATTTTAACAAGGTATGTATCTTTTAATGTATGTGGTATTCTCAATGCAATTAAGACTAATTATATAAGGTACATTGATAAGAGATGCTGTAAGAGAATTCTGAGGTGAAAATGAGAATTTGGGCCAATGTCTCCATCTCCTTTTTCATACTGACTCGATATTTCTTCAGTTCTTAGCTGAATTTTTGTCTAAAATTCTTTTCACATCACAGGGAAACACATTTTAATGCATGAAGATAATACATTTAATTGTTGTTTAACTGTTGTTCAATGTTCACTGAAAGTATGAGAACATATTTCTGGAATAATAAATTTAAAAGAGAAAAGCACATGTATACATACACAGGCACAAAAATGTCTAGGGAAAATCAGTATAAACAGAATTTTTCCAGGGTATCATTGGCTTTTAATAAAAAAAAAAAAATACATGTTTTCCTTTAATGAATTGTGGAAGAAACCAGGATGAGCACAAATGTTAGATAGACAAAAAACTTTGACATTTTGATCAGGTGAAATGGAACTATGTAAGGCTTTCATTAAAAAGTATTAGACTACAGTGAAAAAGAGAAGTATTGCTATTAATTGCATTTTATTTTTGAAAATAAAGTATGATTTTAAAAATTTTATGAATATTATGAAAGCTGTTGAAAACATTGACTGTAAGATGTTTTTGGTTTTGTAATTTCTCTCCCACTAAAAATTTTACTATGAACTGCAACCAAATTAAAATTGCAACACATGGCCTACTCATATAGTGTCCTTACTAAGCTAACTTTAGGTAATTTCTTAGAAATCCTTTTTAACCAATAATTTCTTATAAACCAAATACTTCTAAAGTTCACTTTAAATTTGGGAACTTCACCTCTGTTATCAAAACTGGGGCACATTGCACCCCTTTTAGAGTGTCCATCTTAGCCCTTTCCCCCTGTCCGATTCAGTGTGTCAGGTCCTCACACCAAGGTCCCTTGCATTTTTCTTGAATTATACAGGTAGCTGTAAATTATTCCCTTGCTCAAATTATTGTAATAATTGAAAAGTACACATTGAAGAACTATGTGATGGTATGGCCAATACTCAGTAAATTAATGTGTTTCCAATTTGATTTGTAATTTACTTATTAAAGTGAATAATTCATTTGCTCACAAAAATGCTAAATATAACTAATATGCTATGTCATATTTTGGATAATCAAACTTGTAGCTAAATCTATTACTGGTAAAAATTTTAAATTAAAAAATGCACCCAGCTCAAAAACTTGCTGTCAAATATGTTACACTCTTGGTATCTTCTTGGCAGATTATGCAATGCTGGATATGTGGCTGATCATGCGCTGTTTCCTCTGGTTACTCACTGTTTCACAACTAATCTCCCCAGTAAAAACCAACCACCCTAAACTTTATTGGCTTCGAGTAACAACTGCTTAGTTTGCTTACAATTTTTTTTTATTTTAAAGAGAATTAAAAAAAAATAACAATAGGAAAATGCCAACAACATAGACAAAAGCAAAACAAAGCAAAAACAATAAGAATGATACAGAGTTTCAGAACAAAATGATAGTGATTAAGAATGGTTGTTATGTTACAGACTTTTATCTTCATTGAAGTTGGTCAGATCCTAGGCTGAGTTCCGCTGTGAATTCTTTCGTTTGTCTTGTTGCTGTAGATTTTTTTTTTTTTTGGCAGGGGGGTGGGGCGGGGGGAGGAGTGGAGGTGAGTTCAATGGCTAAGTCAGTTGCAGGAAGTAGGGAAGCAAAGAGCCCAAGGTGACTCTCTTTCCCTGTAGCCTGTAGCCTCAGGCGCTCTCATTCTCCTTGTTGGTTGTCACTTGGTCTTTTCAGAAGTATAGCCGAACTTCCTGCCTGGAGGTTCAGGCTTCTGTGCATGCAATGGAAACTTACAGACTTTCTCGAAGGCTTGAGTACACATTAGCACAATGTTACTTTGGCATATTCTTTTGATTATGCACACCACTGATCCAGCCTAGATTCAAAGGGAGAGGACCACACAGGGTTGACTACCAGGAAAGTGGTTTGCTGAGTCTGCCAGAGGGCTTAATTAGTACTTACTGAGTTGGCTGCCAGTAATTTAAACAATGGATGCTAATCTCTAATTGCTGGGAAGAAAATGAATTTAGCATTTTGGCAACATACAATATTTAAGTAAATGGAAACTAAATGCTCTGGCATATGTGCATGTGATTTGGTGATTCTTTGGACAAATTTCTACTTCACCAAAATATAAACTGTTTTGTGTAACAATGGGAGTTAAATTGAGAAGTTTCCATTTTTTTTCTAATAGGTCATGGTTGATAGTGATGGCTAATGGTTTAGAATAATGTCCTACATATTTTCAATAAGCATACAAAGCACTAGTTTATTTCCCATTCCCAAATAGTTTTAAAAATTGACTTCAATTTCATAATTTTGTGTGGCTTCAGAAAGCAATTCATTAGAATCACATAGAAAAATATAATTAGTCATCTAATGAGTTTGTCAGGTTAATTTTTAAATATACCACAATTACTTGTCATGTTTTACTCACAGTGTAAATATTAGTCTTAACAACTTATAAGGAATAACTCAGAGTAAAGTGGAAACTTGAATGTCCTCTTCAAATTTTATTTTGTCCATAACTTTATATGAAAAAAAAAGAAACCATGCTGTTGAGCATCTTTTGATTGCCAGGAACAAGCACTAGCCCAGGTAATCTAAATAATGTTCAGTAGACAAGAAGAAGATACAAGCTATAAATAAGGAACGTAAGTCTTTCAAGGGATGTGGAGCTTTTTATAAAGAGACTATAGCATAAATACACAGTGGAGATTAAAATGTAAAAACAGCTACAGGAAGGAGATCTTCTCTATGTCTCCCAGAAAGTTGTCAGCTAATCACTGTTTTCTTTTTATACTTGCTTTTATCAGTGTAAATTTTGGGGTCTACCCTATATAATTTTTATATTTCATTTTTCGCTTATTCAGTGTTCTGGCTAATATTTTCATTAGGAATGTTCAGTGACATTGGTGATAAAGCATTTCTTAATTGTGCAAGACTCTTTCTCACATTGCATAATATTGATTGGTCCTCAGAAACTGAATGCCAGTAGCATACATAGTCATTGTCCTAACAGAAAGTATCCCCGCATCTTGCCAGCTGTCTTAGAGGGTGACTGCTGCCTACACTCAAGGCATAACTTGCAATATGAGCTTTCTGTTTTATCTCTGGCTAACATGTAGCTAAGAGTCAATAGCTAGCAGATGAACTTCACAAATATTTGTTAAATTTCACAACATGTTTATTTAATTGAATAAAATATAGAGACTATAATTTTAATATAAAACCCAGCAGAAATACTTCTAGGGATTTATTAAGATGATTTGAAAACATGTCTATGCAAATATCTGTATGTCAAACATATAAAAAATGCTCAACATCATTAGATAATAGAGGATTTACAAATAAAACTCCAACATTGTCATATCATATCTATTACAAAGGTATGATAAATATGAATAATAATCAGTGTTGATAAGAATATGGAAAAATTAAAACTCCCATATGTTGCTGTAGGAACATAAAATGCTACAGTAGTTTTGGAAAACACTATAGAACTTCAAAAAGTGAAGCATAGTGATACTGTATGACATAGGAGAGAAGTGAAAATGTGTTTGTACAAAATTTTCTACCTGAGTGCTTACAGTGGCATATTTTAACGGCTAAAGAGTGGAAATAATCCAAATGCTTACCGACTGATGGGGGATAAATGAAGTGTGTTATATGCATATAATGCACTGATACTCAGATATACAAAAGAATGAATCTAGGTTGATACAAAAAATTTGAAAATGGCTAAGCATGAATAAAGCTTGAAAACACTATATTAAGTTAAAGAAGCCAGATAAAAGGTATGTACTCTGTGTTTCAAATTATTAAATATCATAGGGGCAAAAATGAAAGAGGGTGACCCTCCCTGGGCTGGAGGCAAGAGGGGATGGGGAATGACTGCTAATGAGTGCAGGTTTCATTTTGGGCATGCAAATATTTGAGAACGGGGTAGAAGGAAGGGTTGTGCACTACTGTAAGTGTACTAGAATCTCAAATGTATATTTTAAAAGAGTGGATTTTATGTTATATAAATTATAGCTCCATAAAAACTTTTTAAAATGAGAAAGCTAAAAATCATTCATGTACATGAATGTGCAGAGATGCTTTATATATAATTATTCTAAACCGGAAGGAACCAAGTAGGCAGAAGACTGACGAGCTGTATACATCCACACTTCAGCAGTCAGTGCTCACTAGAGAAACAGATTTAATGGAAGACAAAGCATTTACAAGATTTTTTTGCAGTGCCAGTGACAGTCAGGTATGGAAGAGTGAAAAGGTCTGTATGTGTACTAGAGACCCAAAGGATGCAGGTGGAGGCCTAGAGCTCAGTGGAGCGTTCCACGTGAGTCCATATTAGGGGCCAAAGTATCTGTGATGAAAGGCCGAAGGGCCTGGGCAAAAAGCCAGGTGGTGACATCCAGGGTGAAGGAGGGGGCTGGAGCTCCTCTGAAGAAATACAAGCCATCCTTCCTTCCTTGTTTCTCCTTTACACCGCTCAGGCAACCAGCCACCCTGGCTGAGTCTTCTGTTTTCAATAAATTCCGTCAGAATTTACTCAGAACCGTGCCTATCCAATTTAGTTTGGTGCTTCTCACTCAAGTTGACACAATCAGTTAACTATCACACGTACATGAAATAATCTTCAAAGGTGAAGAATTAGGAGCTGGGTGCAGTAGTGCACACCTATAATCCCGGCACTTGGGGAGCTGAGACAGGAGATTACCAGGAGGATGAGTCCAGCCTGAGCTACACTGGAAGAGTCTGGGTCATAAAATGAAATCCAATCAAACCAAATCTGAACAAAAAGCAATAAGATACAAAGAAGAAGCTATCAAGCCCTGCAAAGTATGCATAACTCTTACCTGCATATTACTAAGTAAAAAAAAAAAATCATTTTGAAGGACTACGTAACATAGGGATTTATTTACATGACAATTTGGAAAAGCTAAACTTGTAAAGTTGGTAACTAGACCAGTGGTTGACAGGGGTTCCAGGAGAGAGAAATTTTAAGTAAATAAAATAAAAGGTACATTTTAGGGTAATGAAACTGTTTTGTAAATTTTTGTGATAGATGCATTGTATAAAGCATTTGTCAAAACTCAGAACTTTGTGGCCCTGAAGAGTAAAACTTAACATATGCAAATTGAAACAAGATCATTTAGGAGATAAAAAATATTCAGAATGGAAAGCAAACTGTGACAAAAGAATCTAAGTATATTACCAATGCATGAATTAACCTCACGAAAGGGAGTGTGGGTGAGGAACGCTGACTGAAACAACTGTGAAAATTCGCAGTCTGCAAGAAGCATTGCGCATAAGCATTGTAGTATCGTTCTTAGAATCGCTTCCCACACGTTGTGGGTTACACTGTGAAGGGGCAAATGGACGCGCCCTCTCTTCCTGTTGGGAGATTACAGAAAAGCGAACAGAGGCACGTCAGAACTGACTAGCGTTGGAAATATCAGAATGAACTCATATTTAGTTTAATATACACATTACTTAATGTACATATTACAGATTGAAATATATGGAAATATTTATATATATGTGTAGAAGGGTTAGCATATACACATATGTGATTTTGCTCTGTCAGCTAAGAAAGCCTAGAAGACAACCCATAGTAATGAGCACACCCAGGTGTCCAGATGAAGCTTAGTTTTGAATGCTGTTCATTAAGAAGAGGAATGAGGGCACCTTGCAGAAATAGTTGATTACAGATCTTGGGCAGGGAGTACACAAGATGAGCTTGGGATCTGTTTTACTGCCAAAAAGTAAAGAAGTGCTAAAATACACAATATGCGCATCCATATGCACACACAGAATGATGAGCTTGTCAAAGGGATGTAACCGCCAAAAGATGTTTCTACGTCCAATGCTGGAACAATCTGAGCAAAAAAATGTAGAAAAAACTTCATCAGTTTATCGCGATACAAATAAATGAGTGAATAATAACTGGGAGAGAATAAACAGAGCTTCCACACAGAAATATTTCAAGTACCTTTTGTACGTACTGAGTACTTAGGAAGGTGGAGCATAACCCCCATCCTCTTTCCCTTCTGCCACTTCTTTTTCAAAGCTTAGATCAAACCACACTTCTTTTTATACACTTCTCCATCTGTTCACCCTCCCTATTGTCATGGATTTTTGTCTGTTCTAAATATTGAGTGTGGGCTTTCTGAAGTTACTTCATTCCCAAAAATACAGTATGGAGAAAAATAGCGGCTTGCAGTGGAGAAACTTGACAAACACTATCTTAGCCAAGCAATCAGCTTAATGTCAACAATGAGAAGTCACACTAATGGCATGTACTCTTCCTATGATGCAGTGGGAAGGAGATTTATCTCCGAAGTCTTCCTCACAAAGTCATGAAACTAACTCATCATGAGAGAAAGATCAAGCACACCCAAAGGAAAAGACACTCTGCAACGTGTTTCACCAGCACTCCTCAAACATACCTGAGGATTTCTCTTCAAAGATCATACAAGATAAAGACAATCTAAGGAACACACAGCTAAAGTGAACCTAAGGAGAATATTCTAACAAAGTATAATGTGATTTACTGGCAGAATTGTACAAGAGTAAACATATTAAATGACAATTAAGGAAATGCTGAAGAAAGTAGGAACTTTAGTTAATGATAACTGGCCAATATTGGTTTATGAATTTTGCATATGCAATACACTAATGTAAAATGCTATCACAAAGGCAAAAACTAGATATGGGATTATAGGAATTTTCTGCACTATTTTGAAATTTTTCTGTTTAACTAAAACTATTCTAAAATTTAAAGTTTACTGGAAATAAAGAGAACACCTAAGAACCATACAATACCATTATTAGATTTTGGTCCATCTACTATGTACTCTGTTATTTTTTGTCAGTAACCTAGTGCTTTAGAATGCTGTAGCTCCAGTGAAAGGCCTGTTTTCTCTCAGATTAGCTATGGAAGCAGTGGGATATAGTACTTAGCCTTCTCAGAGACCTGTGAAGACCCCACACCCACGGTCCTACATATGCAGAGGGCCTCTGCTCTGTGTAACTGGTGCGCCTCTCCTTCATTCCGGTCCATGCCATTTCCACTGAAGATGGAGGACCAAGCCTCACGACCAACAGCTTCCTTAGCATAATTTCATTATTATGCCTGCCTCTGTCTCTCTCATAACATGGATCCAAACCTCGGGAATGACAACTTATTGGTTCAGAAAATCCTCCAATGAAATGACAAAATACTCTGTTTATATACATTGGAAAATGACTCCTTAGAAATACAAAGGCAGGGCTTCTATCCCAAGGGCAGAAGCACAGAGGGAAGAATACACATTCACAACTAGTGAGCACCTTCCTCTAATGATAGACAAGATGCTTTTAAAGCAACACATCAATGCATGAGCAAAGAACAATGAATCAGTCTCCTACAACCACTCTCACTTTTAAAATGCACACACACACACACATATATATATATATATATATATATATATATATATACCTAATTTTGGGGAAATCCTTAAATCTCCAAATGAAATTTTAAGGGTTAGAATAAGATTTGGATATATACTCTTACAGGACAATTTTGGCTTTAGGACCCCAAATAAGTACTGGACAGTCAGATTTTATCAGGAGATATGATGGCACAGTGCAGACTATGATTGCCTTGCATGGAAGAAATAAGCCATGAATCTGTGGCCAGCAGGTATTCTGGATTTGGCAGTTTCTCCTTAAAGAATCTTCTTAGTTTGGCAAGCAATGTTATTTCTTCCAAAGCAACATATACAGGTTACAGAACAATTTGTAAGATGGGTGTGTGCTTTTCCTGTTTCCTCATTTGTTTGCCTTTACTCAGTTACAGCTTCAGCTGAGGTTTGTTAAAACAAAACCAGAATTGTTAGTCAAGTTTCTGTCATTAAGATAAACCTGAGCTAAACCAAGAAAAGGTTTATTTTGGCTCAGGGTTTTGAAGATTTTAGTCAGTGACAGATTGGCCCTGTTGCTGTTGGACAAGGCTGCACGTTGCTGGGGAGCAAAGCCACTTACTCCCTAGCTAGGGGGTAAGAGAAAGAGGAAGAAACTGGGGTTCCACCACACCCTACAAGGGCACACGGTCAGTGACCCGAACATCTCCAACTTAGGTTTTCCATAAGCTCCCAGGGGCACTGAGCTGGGGTGCATGAGTCTTCATGGGATATCCTAGGGCCAATCTATAGCAACATGTTAAAAAACATAGGCAAGTTTTTATCTTCTTCATTTCCAAAACAGATTATATGACAAGACATGAGAGAATACTGATCGATTATTTTCTGTGCTCCTCATCCTCCCTGTGAAGGATCGAAGTCACTTGCGAGTCTCTGAGAAAAGAACCTGTGGCCTCATGAGCACCTCGTCCTTGACACACTCCCAGCACAGCTCACAGGGGCAGAAAAGGCACTCAGTTTGGCCCACAGAGGCAGAATGGCAACAGAGAAGGCGCTCTGAGAGTCCTGCCTTCAGTGCTCATGCCTATGGATCAGTCAGTAGAATGGCAATGTACTTCACAGGACCCTAAAACTGACAGGGCCTTGGAGTCTTACCCTCTTTATTGAGATATCAACATTTTATCTACTACCTAGATTTAGGAGCAACTCTAGGCAAAAGGGAGAAGGAAGAGAAGGATACTTTTCTTGATACCCCAAATTGTGAGAAAATTGTCTTAAAGATAATGCTGGGGAAATTACATTATAGGAAGAAACTGAGGAGAATTAATTATATAAAGTATTCCAAGTGTTTCTCTACACTTTTCAGTGTCCTCTCAATTGGACAGGCTGACATAGCATGTTCTGGAGATGATATGTACCATTTCTAGTTTAATTTTGAGGTGAGTCTTCCAACCTGTGTTTTATTCTGCTGCACTTACGAGATGGCCATAAATTTCAGTGTACAAGCAAGAGCATATGTCACCTTTTACAGTCTAAGCTGCTAAGTAGCTGTATAGAGAAAACTAGTACAATTCCCTTGGAATATATAACATGAACTAGACATAAACTTTTGCTATGCTAAAGCCTCTCATATTTCTCACATAATTTGTTACTGCAGCATAACCTAGCCTATACATATTAGCATATCATACAATATGCAAAATTTAAAAGAATACAAATCTACTAAAAATCATACTTTATGGTAAATAAAAATAATCATATTGTAAATCAATTATTAAAATAATTCCAATTATGTATATAAATTGGCATACATTAAAACACTGATACTCAAATTGTATTACATAATTTCTGAACTTCTTTTTATGTTTCTATTTTCCTTATACCAGAAAAAAAAACAAAAATGATCATCTACCCCTTAAAACTTCACTGTAGAAATCCAAGATATGCACTGTATATAATCCTAGCTACTATCATAGGAAATGGCCTAAATTAGAACCTTTTCCTTCAAACTCAAATCAAGATTTTTAGTGGCTCAAAATTCTAAATTTCCATTCTGTGATCCTTTAATTTTACAGCAACATCAGCTCAAAGCTACAAACACTTATTAAACAGTCATTCAGTACCCAGTAATATGTTATATCAAATCAAAGTCAAAAGTACCAACTACAGGTATAGTATGCTTGAAACATAACCTTGTGACAAAGTTTTAAATAAGATAGGACTAATATACATTACATATATGCTCTCCTTTATTCTACTCTATGTGTTAAAATATCATGTTCAATGTACAAGCACAATATTTTTATAAGAGGAACTTCATATATTGTGGTACAATTTCAGGTTAGACATTTAGGCACAGGATAGTCAAATCAAATACAACTAAGATTTATTCAATAGATGAATGGATAAAGAAAATATGGCATTTATACCTGATGGAGAAGTACTCTGCCATAAGGAAGAATACACTTGAGTCTTTTGCAGGAAAATAGGTGCACCTTGAGACCATAATGTTATGTAAATTATTCACGTTTAAGTACCACATGGTATCTTTTATATGAAAAGTCTAATATATAAATAATAATATAATATATATACACTAAGTCTAATATATATAATATATAATATCAATGTGTTGATATATAATTATATACAATAATGTATATTTATAAAGTACAAAACAAAAAACACAGACCATAGGGGAAAAAGAGAAGAAAAAAGTTATTGCAATTTAGCTTGGGCAATGTGTCTAAGAGTGTCTCTTGACTTAGTATAATTGCAGTTTGTGTTATATGTGTTATTTTGGTCTGTTAGTTTGGCTGTTAATCTGTGTTTATGATAATTAACTTTATAAACACTTGTGAAATAAAGAACAGAATCTGCTACTGGCCAAAATATTTTTAAAAAGGGGTTGGGGGAAGGGAAAAAGAATTTAGATATGTTATATACAGAAAAAATTCTGCACAATGAATACGATTGTGCTATAAAAATATACTAACAATAAAATTTTAAATGTTCAAACAAAAGATCATATAATTTCACTTACATAAAATTCAACAACAGACAAAACAATTCTATATTATTAATCAATTAGGACAACAGTTTCAAAGTGAACTGATGAGTGAACAGGAAATGGAAAATGTATCCACTTGGGACTTTTATGCTTTTTGTATTTGTTTTTCCATAAGTAAGAAAAAAACCTGTTAACTTAGAAACATCATATCAAAACTTTAATATTTTGAGTAGTATGACTTAGATCAAAGAACTTCAGCTCTGGAAGACCCAATTTTCTCTAATTTTTGGTAAAAATAAGCATAATTGTATCTCAGAAGACTGAATTAAGTACAGAAGGAGAGAATATACATAATTCTCTAAAAGCAATGTGTAGAGTAACATAATCTCTTGAAAAACAATATTTATTTTTAATATTCAGTATCACCATGGAGTTTTATTGGAAGAAAACATACAAATTCAAGGTGTGAACTGCCCAGTATCATACAGCTAACTCATGATATACATGGCCAGAAATGGTCTTACATATACCAAGTATCTCAACAGACATAAAAATAAATGTGTTCAGAAAGGTAGTCAATGTTTGATTTTCCAGCCAGGAATTCTCATACTGTTTTTGCTCTCCTCTTATACTTGGTACTTTCCTTACACCTTCTTACACCTTCTTTTCCATCCACTTTACCCTGGATGCAGACTTTTCTGCCTGTGAACTTTTTGTGCCTTTCATGCCTTAAGTGATTGTTCATCAAATTGGACAATCAACAACAAAAGATAAGAATCAATTTCAAATTGTCAGTACAAGGTGTTTACAGAGTGAGAGGCCAGGTGAGGTTTTGGAATGAGAAACAGAGGGTGTCTTGGAATGTGGTCAGTGAACTTGAGTGGGTGCTGGGTAATGGGGAAAATGAAGAGAGAATAAGGAGGGGAAGTTTAAGGATTATGGGGATTGTGGCATTTATTATCCCATCTAAAATATTGTTCCACTACTCTTTATTCCTTCTGTCATTACCGAACCTGCCCCTCACTTCCATTTGTATTATATCTGAAGTCAGATAATCACTACCAGGCAAGTTCAGGAATGAGGAAATTCGAATGGTGTGAGTAATTACTGGGAGAAGTTTCATGGACAAGTAGAAGACACGCATGAAATGATTTTAGGGATTAGATTTGGTAGAGATAGAAAATGGACACAAGCCAAATGAAGGCATAAGCATGAGAAAATGAAGGCTGAGCTGAAGGAGATGGGTTTTTCACTTGGGAATAATGAGGACCCTGCAGATTCTGTCCTTTTGAGTCTGTCTGTTCTCCTCAAGTATTGTCAACAGCACGGTAATTGAGAACCGAAATAGCTGTTTTTTGACAAATGGGCCTGACCACAAAGAAATGAGCTTGAGTGTGGTGCCCCAGCTCACATGTGCTATAAACAGCCATCCTCAGCAAGTAAAGCTGCCCAACTGCGCCGGGCTCAGAGAATGACCTTGGGGGGAAAGGTTCCATTATCACAACATTTTGGTCACCAAGGCTCTCGGAATGCTAAACTCTTTCTTTAATATTCCACAGTGTATTTATTTTCATAGCTGTAAAGTCATACGGAGATTTGCAAGGATATTTACTACTACATTGCTGAGTATTTTTACTGATGTTAGTTCAAATCAATTCTGGAGAAACTTTCCAGCCAAGGGAATTGCAAGCTAACTGGTTGACATTGGAGGTCAAATACTCCAGGGTATGGGTCTCAAATCACTTAATTCTTCACAGCAAATTAGAAACTAAACTCCAGCTGGTGCTAAAGAATAAGACAAAATTGCTATATAGAGACAAGCTGCTGCTTAGATTCTGAGTCTTAATATTCTTAAAACATAAAATATGAGACTCAGTTTTTGCCCCATCTCATTCTTTCAGAGTAAAAGACTTCTTAGCAACAGTAGAAATCTGGCCACCTGATTTCAATCCATAAATCTTGCCAAGGTATAAAAATAAAATATGATTTAAACAGCAACCTGTAATCTCCTGTTGACAACCAGCTGTGCCTCCTATTAGTATTAATGGAAGTTACAGGCATAATAAGAAGGAGGGAAATACCACCTTATGCTTTTTGAACACCTTAACATTCTTACAGCAAGTCTGATTACAAGGGTTTACTTGAGCAGCAATTAAACACTGATTGATTACTAAATATGATTTGTATTCCTGGCGACATGCAAATGGCAATGAAATTCTCAGATAAGGGATGTAATAAATGCTTCTCACATCAGAGAGAGAATCACATTTTTAAAACAGGAAATATTTTCTTCCATGTGCAAAGAAGTCCACTCTAAGTTTAAAAAATAATATATCTTCCCTTAAACATTACAAGTCTTGCTTCTATTTTAGAAAAGAAATGCTATGAATTTTGTAAAATGTACTTTCCAGTCCACCTTTAGACTATGCCTCTCTTTCTGTGGTGACAAACTCTATGGGTGAAAAACATAATATTCCATTATAAAGGTGCTGAATTCAGGTATAGGCACCATTGGAAACATTTTATTTTATTTTGACATTGTTGAAATTAAATCTACTTTACATTGAAGGTAAAGTGAATGACTGATTTATTAAATGCCTTTCATGTGCTCCCTCCATTCTGGTGTAGGCAATACACCAAGGAACAGCAGTACGCATGCTACGGTAGAAGAAGCTGATAATAAGCAAGCACACCAGTGTAGGTGTACTGTCAGAGTGTACACAGAGAGCGACATGATCAGGAGGAGGAGCTGGACACTGACATGCGTTGGCGCTGCTACAGATGCAGTGGAGAAATGACCCCCGGAAAGAAGCCAAAGTCTTTGCATTTGCTGTTTTCTACATATGTGATATACTGCCCAATGCTGTTGAATGGCTGCCTTCTCTATATCGCATTGGCATTAATCCAAAGACAAAGAGTAAGAAGAGCTAAGAAGTTGGTGTGTGGGATACACCAGCTGGGATACGCCAATGTGACTGAGGTGCTCAGAGCAGAAGAATGGGGAGTAAAAAGACCAGAGATACAACAAGGTTCATGCCTTTGTCACCCTTGTAAACTGTTTCGAGAAATGTGGGCTCTTATTTATTTATTTGAGACAGAGTCTCCCTTTGTAGTGCAGCTGGCCTTGAACTTGCTTGTCTACCTCAGGCTGGCTTGGAACTCATAGCAATCCTCCTGCCTCAGTCTCCTGAGTGTGGGGATCACATGTGTGCACCACCATGCTGGGTTCCTATCATTTTAATGAAAGCCTTTATAGTTTTTTTAACAAGGGGGTGTTATGATTTAAATATTTTTCATCCATTATTTGAATAGTACACATCTATTGATGGATAGATCATGAATGTGGTCTTCCTGGGAATGTGCATTTTTCCTAAGAGAAATTGGCTGATGTGTCACAATTTCTACTTCTTTACAATTTAATGCAAAGGGGAAGCACAGTTAATAGTTTCATAATCACTATGTTAAAAGTAAAACCACAAGTTGTTACTGCTTTCATGTCAGGGAAACAGGAAAGAGGATGAAAGAATTACGATACTTACAATGAAGACAAACCTATTATAGATAATGTGTCCAGGCAGCTTGTTTTGGGAAGTCTGGGGTAAGTGGGTGCTGACTGTATTTGTGTGGACTTCCAGGTATAAAAACTTTACATTTTCTTCATAATATTTCATGTTTGACACAAAACAAGTTTTTTTCATATATTCAATTAAACTGCTTCATAATCTATTTAACCAATTTCCTGACCTCATGTCAGTGTAGAAAACAATGATTACTATTTTTATATTGAAAAACCTATTTAAACACAATTTATTCAGTTTATTCAAATTTGGTACATTTACCTTATAAAAGCTAAATGATTCCAAATTCTTCAATCATTTTTAACTTTTATCATCAGCCAAATTTTCCTATTCTAAGAACAGCCCACTTTAAAGTATCCATTGTTTCCTGTATCAATTTATCATATGAGGAGCTTAGAAATTTGTGCTCTGTGTTTAGCAACCTTTCTTAGTTCAAAGGAGAAGAGAAAGGTGACATTGCATTCAACATATACTATTTGTGTCAAAATCTGTGACAGATCTCATAAAATGGGAATGGGTTTACTATATCTATCAAATACACACACACACACACACACACACACACACACACATATATACACATACACATAAACTTAGAATTAGCTGATCCATATGTATGGTCATTTATGTAACATATATATTTATAATATACACATTTGCTTCTTAACATAGCACAGAAAAAAATCATGAATCAGATTTTATCATTCTCCAAACATCAGGATCATTATGGGCTTAGACTAAATTGCAGTAATCCACTCTGGACTGGAATACATTCTGCAGGGGAACATGTTACTCTATTTCAAGGCAGAACAATAGAATGGAGGTGTGTTGGGTGCAGGAGGCCTTGGCCAAAACTCAAAATCTATTAGTCTTGTGAATATATAGTATTAACATTATTAAACTTCAGGTTTCTTAACTATTCCATAACTAATATAAACAATATAATGTGGTGTTTAGCAAAATGAGAACTCTAAAATCTGTACCATTTTCCATAAACAGAATTGTGCACTTTATAAACTACATTCCTTTCAGAATAAATACAAAATGCACACATTTCTATTGTTGTTTTAATAACTCCTACCTTAAAAAAGGAAATTAGGTATTAGAAACTACAACATAAATGTCATTCCTTTATCTTTATATTCAGATTATTGTGTTTAAGGCCATACCACCCTGAACATGCCTGATCTCGTTTGATCTTGGAAGCTAAGCGCGGTCGGGTCTGGTTAGTACTTGCATGGGCAGATTATTGTGGTACCTAAATCAAAGATTATGTGTAATGTTCTAAGCTTACAGTAAGTGATCAGTAGAGTTAGCAGATCTTATTAGTGCTAAGTAAAACATTATTAAGCATGCGTGGCTTAACAGCGAACACAGCAGAGCAGTCGATAGTCGCTATGGTCAGTGCAGGTGGGAGCATGGCTTTGTCCACATACTCTAGTCATTAATTTCCCGGGACAATAAATGTGGGCCAGGAAACCTTTTCCTATGAACAATACTGAGTGCCAAGATCCTAACCGCTCAATACAATCTCTCAGAAAGAAACATTTGGTGGCCTTTAAATAGAAAAATTGGATGCCAAAAGAATGTTTTTGGTTCCACATTTTTAAAATCTCTAAATTGCAAATATGCTGGAAAATCTTTCTTGCTGAACAGATATTCTTTATTTTTTAAGGAGTCATTGTCAAGCCTGAAATATGTTTATGTTCTACCTTAAAGGTGGTGCTGGGTTTGTGGGGAGAGGTGGGCAAAAGAACATCATACATCTCTTAAGAAGTAAACGTGTGTGTGCATGTGAATGTGCACATCCATGCAACTTGTACAACACAGATGGCTGGAATAAATTATGGGATTCAAAAAGCAGTTCAATTTACTTAGTTTTAAAATTCATTTGGACATTTATCAGAGATCACATTGTGAAATGTATTTGTGCTGCTTGGAAGACTCATAATAATCATCAATTGACAACCCTCTCCACCTCAAGAAAAAGAAATTAAAAGAATTATAAGTCCTTTCAACTGAAGCCTAAAATAAAATAGTTGAAATTATGAACTCAGATAAGTAATGTTGAACAATATATTGATAAAGTATGCTGAGAGTCTAAATATATATTTACACATACAGACACATATACATGTACGTGTGTGTATACACATCTCTTCCCCCAAATGCAATGGCATACACATGTAATACATTGGTTCTTCTAAAGAATCTTAAAATGCTTGATGAACACTATTTTGCCAAGATACAAACTACCAATAGTGCTCTTTCCTTGAAGTCTGCAAATTTGATGCAAATATGAAAAAAATAATTTGAAAGCATTTCAAGTAAATGGAGAAGAGTGTTCAGAGTATTTAAACAACAAAACTAATGAAGCTCTTTGACTGTGTTCAAGACAAGAAATAAAGACGTGAAAATATTTTCAAATTTATGAAAATACAGTAGATACTTTATCAAATATTGCCAAGTGAGTTGTTAAGAAAGGGGAAGATGTTTCAGAGTAAGAGTTTTGCTTAGAGCTGCTTTGATTGAGAGACATGATAAATTTCAGTTTTTAAACATAAAAAGATGTACAGAAGTGGGTGCTCTTGGGAAAGCATACAAATATGTTGATTTTTAATCCACTTGTTCATGCAGTCATCATATTTTTAGGAACATCTCTTTGATTCTAGGCATGCTCTAAGATGAGAGATCCAAAGATTAACAACACATAGTCCTTGCTCTTGGATAGTTCTGGGTGAGACCAAAACATAACTGTACAGTGTTGAATAATAAGTGCTAATAAAGAAAATGACATGAGGTTTAAACTTACAGTCTGTTTTATGCACTTATTCAGAAATATTTATTAAGCATATACAGTATGCTAGGAACTGATTTTCAGACAGTGTTGATAGAGCAGTGAACAAATTAGTCTCAATGAAATTATCCTAATAGGAGAAGCTAACTGATGAACAAACACATTATTACAACAAGTAGAGTGACATTTGTGTTATGTACCATGCAAAAAAAGCAACACAAGGGGGAGAGTGAATGTGAGAAATGGGAGCTGCAATTTAAATACAAAGGCAAGACTTTTGAGAGATTGCGGCCTTAAGGCCAGTGGCTGAAGTTGATGAACAGCTGGCTGTTGGAATCATTGCACACATAAAAGGCAGGAAGTGGAAAACCTTGTTTGGATAGAGTGTGAGTGAAGAAAATAGCAGGAAGAAGGAGGAAAGAAATGACTTTCTTGATCATACATACCTTGTAAACCAGTCTAAAGACATTTTCCTACTGAGTAAAATGGAAAGACATTGTGAGTTTGGAGCAAAAGTATAAAGGGTTATTGTTTTATATATTAACAAGAGCCTGGGGAGCTAGCTGAGTGGCACAAGCCCTTGTCTGGCAAGTGTAAGGTCCTGAGTTCAATTCCCGACACCAAAAAAGCAAAACAAAAAAAAAAGTGGTCTCTATATGTTAAATACAATAATACATCCTAATAATTATTTTTATTAGGACATCATTTAAATATTCAGATTACCTTGTATAGTTAAAGTAATTTGAAAGTACTTCTATTTACTAGTTTTTATAACTCTTACAATATTTTTCCAAAGATTGTGGTACTAGTAGTTATTGCGCATAAAATAGATGATAAAAAATTTTGGTATTCAACTATTCACAAAACATAATTATATAAAAATTGCATACTTCTAATATATGTCAGGACTCAGAGTAGAAATAATACAGCTCTTACGTGCATGCACACACAATATTTTAGAATATATGTATTGCTATATTTGCTTATTATGCAATGGAGTTTTTCAAGTAACTTGTCCTTTTTTCTGTGATGAATGTGAGTTGCTTATTTTTCCATGTGTATTTAGACCCTATAAATCATGTTATTTGATTTATTGATATATATGTATTTTTTGACATATAAAGATATATATGTATATATCTGCTAAGTGTCTGTATGGCCTCGAATCTCATTTGTCATAACTACATGAAGATGAATTATATGGATTTTCTACAGTTATTAATTAGGCACCTGTTGAAAAACATATTTTTTTCTTCTTATTTTTATACAAACAACTTTGAAATGAACCATATTTGGGGGTGAATTTTATATAATGGCTTTATCTGTCATCTGAGAAATAAAGTTGGCATATAAAAGAGAATGTACGTACTTAAATTTGACTATTGTTTTGTTCTCAGAGTTTGTGTACCCCACATACTGAAGCTTAATCAACCATGGGATCATATCAAGGGGTCAGGTCTTTGGATGGTGATTATATCAAGCAGACAGAGCTCTCATGAGTGGGTCCAGTGCCCTTCTAAAAAAGACCAGGATATAGCTAGAAAGCTCTTGCTGTAAACCAGAGAACAGGCCTTCACAGAACATGGCATCTGCCAAGGGCTAGATCTTGGACTTCCTAGTCTGCAGAAGTGCTCACAAGACTCAGTATATGGCATTTTGTTGCAGCAGGTGGAATGAATTGACACTAATGTATTGCTGAACTGCTTACCTATCATTGTACCAAGTTTATATTCATTATAAAATCTTATTAGCCTCTTTAACTTCCTACATCTTGATAAAACCCAAAACAACTTTTGCCATTGATATATGAAAAAAACTTTTGGAATAATTTAGGGGTATATTATTAATTAGATTCAATTTTTACATTTTTATCAACTGTTTGTATTCCTTTATTACATATGGACCCTTATCTATTTATATATTACCAAAAATATTTTCACTTAAGCTTTGTACACTCTGTCACGTTTGGAGAGTGGTAAAAAATACTCATCTGCAGTAGAGTTTTTTCAAGAGAGAAGTAATTACTCTGCAATATATATGACCCTACTATGTGTTATACACTGTTAGATGCACAGAATTAAAAGATAAGATTTACTCAAAACCAAAAAAGATTTTAGTCTAGGGCTGGTGGATATCATGGAAACAAGCTAAAAAAGAACACCATTACATTCACTATTCACATGGTTAAAAATGGGTGATTATGGATTCATATTGGAAAACAGAAAGTCATTGAGAGACAGAAATACTTTTGGGGTGTACGTCTTTCTTTTCTGCCTCTGATACAAAAAAAAGAGATAAGTTTTTAAGTGCTACAAAATGCTAAGTAACAATGGTATTGGTATATGGTACAATTTCAATATTTTGGTTTATAATGATAATTAGGATTACTATCCAGGCTAGTCCATAGAATAAATGACTTAGCCAATGCCCAGAAATCACTTGCCTTTGTTGGTGCTCCACATTCAACCAATTGAGTATGTGAGTGTTCAGTTATATATGCACTGCAATTGAAGTGATACTCTGAAACACACTTCTGATCCTGTAATGAGTTTGCTTTAAAAATGGCTTCCTATTTTTCACAGCTTATAGTTCAAATCCCTAAACAAAGATGAAACACTGTAGGGCATCCTTCCCTCCGCAGCTTTACCCTGGGTCGCTCTCCTGTTAACTGCCTGAACCCCAGTTACCATTGTGTTTCCTTTGGGACATCTCTGGGATTGAGGCATTTGCACATACACCTCTTACTCTAACACTTTAAATTGTCTCTTTTTGTCCTTTAGATCAGCATCCAGGTTATTATCTCAAGAAGCCCTTCAGTGCATTCCCAGGTGCTGCCACCGTAACAACCCCACTTTCCTTAATTTTTATTAACAATAAATATTGTTTTGCGTGAGATTACTTGGCAAACACGTATCTCCAGAACTCATCTCCTAGGTGCCTGAGCACTGAGTTCACTTTTGCTTACCATGTCACTCTAGTGGTTTTTGCTCTTCCTAATGTATGTAATGCACACAATAACTTGTGATGAAAATCAGTGAACAAATACAGAAATATCTAAGAACACAAGGACAAATGAAGAGATTTTATTATGTGACTCAATTTTATGTCCAAGCTTGAGGATGATCAAACATATTTTACATGTATATTCATTAAATAAAATATGTTGGCAATAACATAAGTTAGGTTCTCTGGAGACTGACTCTAAAATAGGAAAGTGCATGCAGAGAAGTTTACTTTTACTATTAACTGGTGGATGAGGATTGGGGTGCAGGTAGGAGGATAAAGCAGGATGGACAGTGGGAGAAGTTAAGCTCCGTTAAAGTCCTAATAACTATCTCAGTTCATCCCTCGAGGGACCTCCTAATTTGGGATAGTCCAAAAAAGATGCCTTGAATTGAGGCAACTCATCAATGGTATCTGCCACCTATGAAGAGGTATGAATTGTGTGTGGATGGCTGTCTGTAGTTGGAGGCACCATTTGAGGATCTCAGAACAAAACTGTCAACCATCAACACTTCCAGCAGCTGAGGACATCAATTCCTCCAGGTCAGATGGGTTGGACGGAGAGCAAAGTAGATGCAGCTCTGTGAGGCAAATCCATTACAGATGATCAAAGGGAGTAAGAAATAACTTATAGCAAGGTTTTGTCTCAATCACAGACAAATGAACTTGAAATTTTAAAACTGACATTTCAGGAAGAAAGTTTTTTGAAAACTGCTTTAAATGTTGACTGCTAGATTTGTAGAAACCTCTGAAAGCAAGAGAACAAATAATAAAAGCAAGAAAAGGGCCTGTAAAATAGGAGGGAGGGAAATTCTGTCAGTGAATGATCTTTCTGGGAGATTTTATTCCCCTAAGTTAGATAAAGCCACAAATGTTTCACTGACACTGCAATTTACCCAAAATTGTTCATATTGTTCAAAGGTAATCATTCATCAACTGCATTTTCCCAAGTGTGAGAACTGGAGAATTATATATTTAATTTTAATATTGAACTTATAGTACATGGAGCTTTTCAATCTACACAATGCTATTGATACTTTGACATTTGACTGTCACAATCGCTCCATTCATTAAGCCACCTACTCAAAATCGTTAAGTGGTAAAATGTGGTGTTGAGTAGCTAAAGATTTATTGGAGCTAAAAATTATTGGATAAGGCTTTTATTTTTCACTGAAGTATTTCTGAAGCCTATAACAGTACCTGTAACAACAGCACTTAATAAATAATTTTTGAGTAAATTTTTGCAAGTTATTTCTAGTTCTGCATTATTTGTATTTTGTATGGCATTTAGATGATTATATGTAGTTCGGTAATTTTTCCCAGTTTTTAATGGAAAATTAAGTAGCATGTGTTTTATGGTCTTCTTAAATAAGAATATTGGAAATATTTGCACTCAAATGCTCTTCAGTCATTATCCTCCTGATTAGTTATATTGGAATATTTGACCTTAGAAAATCAAATGGAGGAAATAATTTGTCTTGTAATCACTGAAATCTCTGTCTTTTGGGCAGAAAATCATCTTCCAAAGTGTGTTCAAAGAAGTTGCCTAATGCTAGACCACAATGGGAAAGTAAAAGCATATGGAAATCTGAATTTCTACTGTGCTTTTAAATACTGAATACATCTTCAGATGTAAAATTAAAGATGATTCATAAACCTTATTTCTAGGTATAGTAATAATAATATTCATTCATGTACTGTAAAGTATTACACTAAGAGATGAGCTGTCTTACCAAAGACTACAAAAAATTAAAGTTGAACCCCTGATATTTGACTATGGTTCCAGATGGAGGGACAGCTTGACAAATGCCATCATAATTTACAACTTTTAAAAAGTGTGGTGTGAATGAATTTGCAATAAGCTTCAAACAGCTTGGATTATTTACAGGTACAACTGTGTTTAATGTGGATCTAAATGGATTTAAAATATTATTCGACTCACTTGCTGATCACTGGGTTCAGGTGGGGCCTGTGAGAAATGTGATTAGAGGCCTTAACTGAACTGCTCAGGGCAGGACATGTCTGCTTGGAGAGGTTGGGGCCTGGTAACATAGCATTTGAATTTTATATTTTGTTACTGACCGTCATTCATTAACCTTCTACCATTAGAAAGACAGCATATTTTGGACTGAACCCTCTGTGGTGGTTTAGGAGAACAATAATCACAGAAAGCAAATATAGAAAAACTGTATGTAAGTCTTAGGAATACCTTAGATGCTTATACCCTAAAACAAATAAGACATTAATTGCTAACTGATAAGATTTTCTTGAGAGTGTAATATGAAAGAACACACAAATCTGTATCACTGGAATTCTGGAAACTAAATATTGAAACTTACTGAGTAAACTGGAGGAATCATATATTTTAGTGATATATAGCATATATATTGTATATGTAAATATTTTTGTCTTTCTGAGCCTCAAGTTGAGACTTAAAGTATGCATTGGCTCATCATACACACACACACACACACACACACACACACACACTGTACAGGTATAAATCCTTCGAAGACCCATTGCAATAAGAATATAACTTCTTAGCAAACCTGGAATAACCTACCTAACCCTCCTCTTCATCCTTCTTTTAAGACCACTCTTACTCTGACTAACATTCTAACCCCCAACTAATCTCATCCTCCAAACCCTCTTTCTGTACACTGTCCTCCATGTGCTGCTCCCTTCCACTCACCGTCCCAATCTCAGACACCTCTGACCCATCCTACTACCAACAAAAACAGACCCGCCTTAGATGTGTTCTAGTTTGTAATACTGTATTTTTTTTCTGGAGATTTGTCACAGTTTGGCTACATATTTATTTGAACAGCAGTTGTTTTAATAGATTTCATCTGTTTAGAGCACAAGCTATAGAAAGAGAAGGTACTATCTGATTTGATTGTCTACGGGATAGTCACTGTCTGGCCTGGGAAAGAACTATAAAAGACCAAGGGCACTTGCTGACTGAACCAACAGCATAGATCATGAGTTTAATGCACTAAGAAGTTCATTTTAGGAATGTCAGTTTCACTTTACCATGTATTATTCAGTGTTCCGCCGTTTCTCTTACTCAGATCTGTCAATGAATTGCTAATTAAAACAGGTCAAATTTCAGGAAGCAATGTTCCAAAGTCAGATGTTCCTGCATCTTTTTGTAAACACATCCTTAGCTTCAAAGTCACCTTCCAAGTCCTTTTATAGACACACACACGTACTTACATTTTGAGAGGGAAAGAGGAGTGATTTCACTCAGAGACAGTGTGTGACATATGCCAATTAACACTTGAAATCTCAACCCAAAGGGGGAAAGAGTAGAGGTTGAAACTGAGGTACTCAGACGTGAGGGGAGCAGGGAAGTGCAGCCCTGAGCAGTGACTCCAGATCTTCGAAGGAGGTTGACTCTTTAGAGCTTGAAGTATCACATGAGGGTGTGAGGAAAAGTGTCACGAATAAAGATTTCTACTTAACATATTGGTTTCACGTAATAATGTTATTTGATTCGAGAAAAATGTAACCCAGCCCTCCCTACGAAAATCCAGTTTTTTTGAGGGCAATCTCATGGTTTTTCAGACATGCTTTTTCAGCCAACCAAGGAACACACACCCAGCGATTCTGCCCCTTTCTGCGTTTAGCTGTTAGCCAGGCGTTTTATTTTCACTTCCTCTGACTCTCCTCTCGGTGACACTGATGCATGTTCTTGAAAACCGTATCCCGGGAGCCTACTGCAGTGTGGGCACAGCGGAGACGCTCCATAAGCAGGCACTGAGCGAAAAGCACGCGTGAGTAACAACTAAGGAAAAGTTTGACTCCAGGCCAGTACGATCCAAGAGAATGCGTGCCATCCGTGCCTTCCCAGAAGCAGAAAGTGGGATGCACGAACAGGGACGAGGAGCCAACGGAGCAGAAGAGGAGCGGGGGCTTGGGGTACAAATGTCCTCAGAGACGCGGTGACAGCCTCTAAACGAAATCACTTTGCTGTTCGCAGCAACCGGCAGCGCAAAAGTGAAGAACTCTCCAGAAAGCCCCGCATTTTATAGTATCGGCGCCCTCTCCTTTCCTTTCCGAGCAGCCCCGGCCCCGCCTGTCTGCGGAAGGCGGCCTCCTCCGCGCATCCGGGCGCCCGCTACAGCGGACCTCCAACCCCGCGCCCTCGGCCCCGCGCGCGACCCCGCCCGGCCCTCGCCGGCCACATAACTCCGCCTCCACCCGGAGCTCAGGTACCGCGGCGCCCTCTGCACCTCGCCGATCGCGCGGGGAGAATAAAAGCAACTGTACTCCGCTGGCGCCGACTACCCTTCCCCGCGGCCCCGGGCGCTGTTCCGCCCGGTCCCCGCGCCAGCTCGGCCGCACCGCGCGGCGCGGACGACCGGGGTACCGCTCACCAGGATCTGCCGCCGCGAGGAGCGCAGCCGCCCGCACGGCGCCTGGGGCCACCGGGCCGCTCCGCCCGCACTCGGCTCCGCCCCGGGGCGTGTCCTCCGCGCTCGCCCGCCCGCCCCGCGCCGCACAGTCTCCGCCCGCGCTCGGCGGGCTCTCACTTCGGGTCCGGTGCGCTGAGGAGTGGGGAGCTTCATCCGGGGAGACGCCCGCCTGATCGCAGAATGGCCCGCATGCTTAGCAAGGACGCGCCGGACATCGAGGTGCGGCTGTGCGGCCGGGCAGGAACTCCCCCTCGCAGCGCCGCGAGCAGGGCGGGGGCCGCGCGGGTCGCTCGCGCTGGCCGGGGCTGGGGCGGGACGGCCGCGAAGTTGGAGGCCGCGGACGGGCCGCTTCTGGGCGCGGGGCTGAGGGCGCGGGGGCGCGGCGGTCCCGCGCGGCCGGCGTCGTTTCTGAGGTAACGGACGGAGGGGCCGCGGAGCGGGCCGCTGCGCGCGAGGGCTCGGGTCTCACGGACGCGCCGCGCCGTCCTGCCTCCCCGCGCCCGCCTCGTCGGTGTCGCCACTCTGCGGGACGGCCTCTGAGGTGGTCGGGCCCCGGGGCCTCAGCGAGCGCTGCGTGAGGGGCGTCCTGAGAGGCCCGGTCCGGACTGCAGCCCCAGTCGGCGCTCCGGAACCAAGCCAGCTACTGTGGGATTTGTGTTCTATTTTGTTTGAGGTTTTTCTTTAAACTTTTTTCTCTCGTAGAGGATTTGCCTCATTGTGTGTGTGGGTGGGTGTGTGTGGATGTGTGTGTGTAGCAATAACGGAACTTTCTCAGTTCTGTAACAGTTTTAAAGGAGAGTTTAAAGCCACCTGTTTGCAGAGTAGGTGTTTCGGCACATTTTGCCTCTGTTACTGATCAACGGACTTTGTACTCTCTTAGGGGCAGGGCAGTAGTGTTTTCTCCAGACTCCATAATTTGGTTTGAAAAATCTATTTTAATAACAAAACCCGAAGATTATCATGTGGACCTTTAAGTAGTTTACTTGTTACTTCTGTAGCTTACGTTTTTGGTATTGATCAATATGATTATTGAAATATTTATGTTTGTACAGAGTAAAATATACCATCTTTGATTTTGTTCATAGTTCTTTTGATCCTTGTGATTGTCCTTCAACCATTTTTTTAAACCCAAACAGCAAACTTTTTACAGCATTCAGGCAGTACCAGTTTCAAATCAGTGACAGAGTGTGGTTGACATTAAATGTTATGTTGTTTTAACCAAGAACGTTTAAGAAGTGTATTCCTTCCACTATTCTGTACTCAACTAGTTCTTATCTTAGTCTTTCTGGAGAGTCTGCCTTACCATGTACAATGGTGGTTTTCAAACTCCTTCAGCTCTCAGGTTGTTCATATTTCCAGTACACTTTAATCAGTTACATCTTACATTGCATACAGCTTTCCTTTTCCTTCAAAGTAATACCTGTGATTCATAAGCTAAAATACCATGAAAGAGCATGAAATGAATCATTAAAATATAATGCAGTGAGGAAAAATACACTAAGCCTAGGGGAATACACTCAAGCCTAGATGTGTTAGCTAGTTGTATTGATTTTCCAAAGTTCGTTTTTGTGTTGAAAAATCTGAATGAATTACGAGGTTCAGCTTTCTATCAAATTAAAATGCTTTCCTTGGACAGATTCATTAAAAGCATTATGTAGATCTTGATCTAAGTGTGATCATTGTTTTAGCCTCAAATACATGGAGAAGCAAGCTATCTTTTAAAAATTATTGGTATGAAATGATTAATAAATGTGATAACACATTGATTAAGTATGTGGTAAATGGGAAAAGAACATAATGGTGACAATTTATTCTGTGATTTGTCCCTGAGAATTACGTACAGAATCTCAGATTTCAGTGGAACAGACAGAAGGTATGTATCTTTGTTTCTGGAGACAAAGTTATTGAAGTATACAGAGTTGCTTTATGCACTCATTCTTAATTTCTAGACTCAATTCAGTATCACATCTTGATTAGTAGAAGGGTTAGAAACATGGAGAAAAATCAAGTCACTACACTTCAGAAATATCCTGGGCTACAGGATAGCCAAAGATAAGCAGTACTTGTTAAAAGTATTAGTGCGTAATTAAAAATTCTTGTAAGTAGTGAGAGAAATTGCATGAGAAGTCAAGTCCTTTTTTTCCTCCAGACATACTAATGTGCTTTAGAGCCTGGCTTTACAAGCCAGCTGTCTGGGGTTGGGGTCTGACCTCATCACTTTTCAGGTGTATGACTTTGGGCATGTTGCCTGGTCTGTGTAAACTGCGCTTGCATGATCTGTTAAGTAATGAAAACAGTGGTGAGGACAATGCCCAAATGTCACAAGGTGACAGCTTCTTGTTAGGAAAAAGGACAAGCATGTTAGAAATGTATAGGTTAAGAAAAAAAAATACCTTATTCTCAGCACAATCACTACCAATGAAATAATTAGTTAACGTTCGTTAACAGGACCTGTACATTTTAAAAGTTAGTTTACTTGTAGTCTTACAGTTTTGGATGAATTATAACTTTGTCAAGGGTGAATTTTGAATGCAGGTTCTTCTGGGAGGGTTTCAAAGAAGGTGACTATTGGACACTGGTCCTTTTTGCTGAGCTCAGCAGTAGCTTCACAGTACTTCTTCACTTAAATTGACTTGCTAGCCAATAGGGTGTCAATACCTTCACATTTAAAAGCATGTAAGAATGATTTTCAAGACTTCACTTTAATACCTGATCCCTTCCACCAACAAGGATAATTGAGAATAGACTATAAATGTATGTAGTTAAAGTGAGTACATCTATACCAAGTGTTTAACCATTTGAAATCTAGAAATTCTGGCAGTGAGTTGCTGCTTTGCTGTCCTCATTGTCATAAATAGAAGTTTTAACTACTTAATGAATGTTAATGTGTTAGAAACATAGTTCAGATTTGCCTTGAATAAAAAGGGGACTCTAGTCGATAATTAAATGCATTTCGAGTCAATTAGATATGGCTTCTGAATAATGGACTTATGATCTCTTGAGAGGAAAATTGTGATCTTACTGTACTTACTAGTTAAGAAAATGAGAAAAAATGGTGAATTTTGAAAATGAGAGCATAGTGGAAATGACTTGGACAAAGTAAGTTTGAAGGAAAATTTGAAGTTATGAAGACATGGTTATAAATTGAAAGAGATGGTAAAAAATATTCCAGAAATTATTTAATTTTTTGTCTCTGGGGAGTGAAGATGGTCATGGATCTAAAGGAGAGAATAAGAGTTTCACTCTGTAGGAGTTATGGGTTATTTATTTAGATAAATTAATGATTCACTGAGTATATAAGAGTCCTTTATTTTCTGTTCCACTGATTGGGTACCACAGGTCTTGTGGAAATGTGGTCTTGTTAAGGGCTTCCTAACTTTGTAGTTTTTAAAAACTTTGTGAGTTTTAGTTGTTGGATATGCCATTGTTTTCCCAATTTTGAGTTATTCTGTGTGCCACACAATTTTAATTTATAATGTTTCTCCTTTTAAAGGAGTTTCTCTGATCAGTAAAAAATTAGTCTGATTATGTGATTTGAAGAACCACTGATCCCATTCATAGCCCTTTGTATGATGAGGCACTGCACATTTCTATAGTTGAACCTGTTTGTACATTTTCCAGTACAATTTTTTAGAAAGCCCATCTCTCACAGTAATTCAGAGGATTAATTTCAGTAATTTAATTAAAAACTATGCTTTAATGACTAATGATAAAACTGTCACTAGGGAGGTATTTAGATTGGGTCTGTTTAGTCTTAATGATAGCAGATAGTGTTGATGAATTGCCTGTAGAATTCAATAGCCTCCTTTCTTATATGCTGAGTAAAAATCCACATTTGAAAGCTGAATATTAACAGTACAAAATTAGTAAGACTACTAAAAGGATGTAGCATCAGTGTTGTGATAATTAAATGATCTTTAAACAGTCTTTCTTTAACTATTTGAATTGTACAAACAGGCAACGGTAAAGGGGCTGAAAACTAGACCTTTCAGTAAAGTAAAGGTATGTGATGAACATGAACAATTTCTATAACAGGGTTTCAGTTGCTGAAGTGAAAAGGCACTGAGAATGAAACAGACTGTCATAAAATATTATTTATTATTACAATTGTTATTATTTTCTGGTATGGGGAATCAAACTCAGTACCTTGCACTTGCCAGGTAGGCCTTTGTGCTGCTGAGCTATATTGCTGGCCCATCATAAAATAATATGGCAAAGAGAATACATTGAGATGTTTTATTGCAACATAAGTAGGGAGGAGACTGAAAATTAGTTTTGGCCAATTTATTTTTCTGCCTCATAGCTGTGTGAATTCAATGACAAATTTGTAGTAGAGACTGTCTATCTTTAAAACTGCAGGGACATATGTTATTTGTATCTCACCTTAGTTCAAATATTTGATAAGGCATTTGTAGATGATAAATTTATTCATAGTCAGGACTTTGAATTTAATATGTGACACATTTATCTTTTGCATTTCACTTCCTCCTAGTTCTCCATATCAGGTCAGAGGTTAGATTTTTTGTTTTTCTTCAAACTTCAGGACATCAACAATTATTTATACTACTGAGATAACTCATTATCTATTTCCTGTGGTTTGTAATTATTGCTACTTAGACTGCTCAAGCAAAATGTTACAGTAATAGACATGAAATATCTTCATTTCACTCAACATCTAACTTTAAATTTTGATTTCAACACAATTTATGTATTTTTTGTTAAACACTAAAACAATTATATGAAGTTATCTCGTATTTCACAAATCAAGCTTTATTTAATGTTTAGTATATAAAAATTGCATCATAGTAGACCTGGGTTCAAATTCTGACCCTGCCATTTGTGTAATTTTTGTCATAAGTTTTTCTGGCCTGTCACTTATATAAGTTTGCAAAGTGGATCTAATCATGTGTTTCATACATAATTGGAGTCATATATAAAGTGACCCTGGTAGCATCTTTCACATAAGGTATAGGATTTTTAAAAGGCAGTACACACTTTAATATTAATATTATGTGTGCTGCATAAATGTCAATTGTGTGGAATTAGTTGAAATCCAAAAATTAACTAGCAGTAGTGAAACCTATCAGTAGTTGCTAAAATCTGTGAGTTAGGAAAGAATTAATAAATTTTAAAAAACTATGGAGAAAACATTAATATGCATTATAAAAAATTGTTGATTTCCATTTTTTAGTGTTAGAGGTAGGATGGAGGGATTTCTGGAATGTTGATAAAATTAAAGAGTTCCATTTTATTTTATTTCTATTTTTAAAATTTTTATAGTGTGAGATGGTTGCCATATTGACTAGGCTGGCTTGGAACCCGTCATTCCCCTGCATTAGCCCATAAATAGCTGGGATTATAGGCACATACTAGTACACATGAATTAAAAAATATTTTTAATACATACCTGTGTATTGCCAGCCAACTGGTGTAAGCATCAAGGACCATAAAGGAAGTACATGGAATACACTTTGTTAATACAGAGGTGTAAATATGTATTACATGTGACAACAAGAGTTAAATTTAGGGCCTAACTTTTTCACCATAGGATACAAATAGATCAATTCCTTAGTGTTTCTGAGTGTTTGTGAGACTAGATAAAGGTTAATTTATGGGAAAAATTAGTTTTATTATGCATTCTCTCTGAAATTTTAATGGGATATGATATTTTCCTTTTCTGAAAAAACATTTCCACACAATTAAAATCTGGTATCTTTCTGTGCTACCTGTAAGAAACTTACTTTTTATCTAAGCAAACATGAACTTCAAAGAAGTGTTTTTTTCCTAAATTTTTAAGTACCTCTAAACATATCACATTTGTTTATGAATAACAATTTTAACTCCTAGGAATGGAATGATTTAGAGGCCAACCAGTTTTGTACCAGGAAAGAGTACAGGGTACCTTTTTTGTTTTTTAGTGACTCAGATAGTAAACTTTACATATAGTTCTAATACTTAAACTTCAGAGAAAATAGCCATGTAGCTGAGAATTTCAGCTTGATTTTATAATAGCATTTTTGCTCTCCTCTGTCATAATAATCAAAGAGACAATCTGCGTCCTTACCTCCCAGGTGCTTGGAAATAGATATTATGAGTGGTTATGAATGTCCCCTTGAGGCACTCTTGACTAGGCCACTTTGAGGAAAAATCTCTTCATCAATAATTAAGCCCCGAGGGCCACTTCTCAGGGGACCCACACAGAATTACATGTGAACTTCAGGCATGATTTATACAGATAAAGATCATGGATGAAGCTCACTGCACTGCCCCTTCTCACACTTTGTCCCACCAGTCTCTGCTTGTCCCACTCTCCTCTGCTCACCACTCTTACTTTTTCTGGAAAATGTTATCTCATTTTCCATTGGTTCTACATACCAGGGATTAACTGATCTTAAGTACAGTAGATTTCAACCTTTGTGAAATTCTCTGTGTGATACTAAAATATAGCTATAGTGGCATGCATGCTAAGACTTTAAAAATGTTAATATGTACAATGAAAGAGTTACGTGAAAATACTTAGCAATATAAGAAAACTGTGTACTGTGTTTGCTAATTGTTAGTTAGAACAGATATCCCAAGACAGATGACTGCTTGGGGATGGACTTCAACTTAAATATCTTCCTCTCAGACCTTGTGGAAATCTCAGCTACAGTGAATTTTGCTATTGATTGGTCTTTTAAGAATGGTTTGTAATAAAATATAGCAATGGTGAAATTGTTTGGAAATGTGCCCTGCTTTAGGTTATATCAAGAAAATGCAGAAGTGATCTTGCCATAGCTACTCCACTTACATGTTAGGTACAGTTTAGAGAACCATTTATAGAAACTATGAATTTCATGTACTTATGCATCTGATTTTTTATCTTCATGCTTGCTTACCATCTTTTCATTTTTAAGTAGATAAATGAGATAAGTCTAAAACTCATTTGAGCATAAAGGGAAGTATAATCCTAACATATATGGCTGGAGTTCTTTGCAAAGATGTCTGAAATTAATAAATTTTATTTTGTGTTTCTTGGATAATCTTTTCTTTAACTAGAAATTAACATCAGAGATTCAGGAAAAGAGAAGAGGCCCTATCATTGGATTCTCCATTCTGTTCCTTCATTGATGTTCTTCAGTGGAAAGAAGCACACAGGGTGGAGATCTGACATCAGTGTAGAAATTGTTACCTTTCTCTGATTCGTTGTAATGTAGTAAGCTAAAAGACTTGAGGCTCTTCTTTGAAGTATTTTTCCATGCCAAACGCCGAGGAGTGCTGGGATAAAATATTTGAAACCACCACAATTCAAAATATAAATAATTTTTAAAAAGCATTTAGTTCCCTTTACAGCTTTCTAGGGCTAAAACATGATCCTTTTCACAGAAAAAGAACCCTCATTTGTATTTGCTAATGTAAACACTTTTCATATCTGATTTATTTTTAAATCATTTCATAATAACTAGAGATTTATAAAAAAATTAAAAATTCTAAAAAATGATCTCAAAGATAGTCCTATTGCTTATAGTAACTTGCTGATAATTGATCTAGTACTTTTCATTCTGTGTGTGAGGTGCTTTTTAATCACATAGAATTCCATATTTACTTTTCTGTCTTACTAGAAATATGCCTGACATTATTAATTACTTTTTAAATAGTTTTAAGTAGTAGCATAAAATTCCATGTAGATGGAGATATGAAAATTTACTAAGACAGCCCATTATTACCAGACACATAATTTGTTTGGTAGTCAGGTATTAAAAAATAATGCCTTAATAAATTTTTGTTTTGCTTGAAACATTGTATTGTAAATGTAGTTGCAAATGTTGGCTTTAGTGTTGTTTAGTGCATTTCAGTTCTGTCCTTAGCTACATACTTCCATTGAATTAAACTTTTTCAAAAATATATTTTCAAAATAAAGGGTTCATTCTTTGGTACAAAAGCAGAAAGAACAAAGTGGAAATGGAACCTTTACTTATTTTCCTCATTGTCCTCCCAGTGACTGCAAGTTACTGGACACTCAAGCATGTGGATATACTTTCCTTTGACATTCATGTGATGTAGTTTGTATGTAGGACTGACTTAATGCTTCTTTCTAGATCATAGCTTGGTGTTATTTCTTATTTTTTCTGTCCTGGAATACAAGAAAAGTAAGATAAGGCTTTAGTTTGTTATCTTCAGTTGATAGCATTCATAAATCTCAGGTTGCTGTCTCTGGTGGAAAAATGTATACTAACTGCAGATACCCATCATGTGACTAGTGATGGAAATTTTTATACTGTTGTCTTGGTTACTTTTTTCTCATTGCTGAGACAAAATACCCAACACCCAAAATGAAGAAAGGAAAGGTTTATTTAGCTTGCAGGTTGTGGAGGTTTCAGTCCTTATTTGGCTGGTTCTGAGGCAGAGTGGCACATGGCAGAGGGCAAACTGTTCAGGGCAGCAGAGCACAGCAAAACCAACCTCAGCTAAACCTCTAGATTCCCCAAGTTGACACAATGTATCAACCATAACAACTGTTTTAGTCTCGCTACCCATGACTTAAGACTGGATTCTCAAGTGATTTTTTTTTTTTTTGGCCCTAAACTCATTTCTATGAAAACTGTGAGTGGTCATGCAAGTGATATGTGTGTGTACAAGCCCATGTGTGTACAATCTAAATTTGTCTTTCTTTTATTACTCAAGAAAACCAAGAGTGTGACTAATTTTTACTCAACATGTTTTCTCACAGTGAAAAATTTAGTAAAGAAAGTCATTCTTCTGCCTTGAGGGTATTAATCCAAATCATTTTGTATTCATGCTACATTTAAAAACCTAAGTTTATTTGCAACCTGAACTCAAAACAGTACTGTGCTTAAGCTGCTATTGGAAACAAATAAAAACATTTGCAGAAAAGTATTTTTGTTTGACTCAAGAACATGACTTTCTATCATTCCATACCCATCACAAGTCTAGATGGTATAAATAAAACTTTAAAATATTCTTTAAACTTGTTTAACCTCAAAGTATTGTGATAAGCTCCTAGAAGGAACTGTGTCATAAGGATGCACATGTCTATATGAAAGATTATGAAGTATTTTCAAGTTGCCCAGATAGTACAGTCAGTGTATATGGAAGCTTGCAATGTACAAATATGTATAAAATGGTACCCTTTCTATTGTTAACTACTGTTCGTATTTTTTGAATAAACACTTAGGTGAAAAACTATCTTGGATTAATTTGTGTTTTTTCTTTAATGTTACTTTTGGACATTTTTATCAAATTCTTAGTTTGGCTTTCTCTTTAAACAAATTGTCTTAATATGATTTTGTTTGTTTGCTTTTTGGAGACAGGGTCTCACTATGTAGTCCAGGCTGGCGTTGAACTCACTATGTAGTCTAGGCTGGCCTCAGACTTGCTGCAGTCCTGCGTCAGCCTCCTACGTTGCTGGCGTTACAGGCATGTGTCACCGTGCCCAACTTAATAGAATTTTAATAGAAGAGTAAAAGAAAAGAAAAATAGAGCTAAAAAATACAAATAAAGTGGAAACATAAGAAATTTTAAGAAAAGTACTATTGAATCATAAAATGAAAACAAAATTCATGCTTTTAGATCCATTATATTTACTGATGGAAAGAAAGGGTCATTATCTATCCTAATTAGAGTGCAGTGGCAGCACGGAGTAGCTGTGAACAGTGTAGTTTCTGAAGTGACGGTGCCACTTGGTGTCCATACCTCCATTTTGCCACTTAGTAGTTATAACTTTGGCAATTAACCTTTTTATGTTTAGTTTCCCCATCTGTAAAATAAGGGTAGTAATAATAGTTGTATCATAGAATGGTAAAATTGATGGAAATACTATATATCATTTTAATAGTTCAAGCATGTGGCAATTGTGAAGGTAATGTAACATTAAAATATTAGTAACAGCTGTCACCATTTTGACTCCAAGGACCTTTTCATCCCTGTTAAGGTATTTTAAAGGCACACATATTTACTGTCACTTTTTATTCATTTAAAAGTATTTATAGCTATGTACAAAAAACTGTATTACCACAGAAGAACAACAGACAGTAGAAAAATTAAGGATGTTCACCTGTAAAGTCTATGTGGATAATCTAAAATTTGGAAAATGCTGAAATCTGAAATGTTTCTCAAATGTTTTGGATCAGGGATATTCACCTTGTCTATATTTTTAAAAAGCCTAAGTTACCAACAAATATATATTAAATGTTCCTCCACTTTTATAAGTAATTACTAAGTTCTTGCTATATCGTAGCCATTATATTAAATACTGTGTGGAATCTGGTTATGAAGAAAAACACAACTCTCTTAACTGAGCTTATGATACAAAATAGGAGATCAGGCATGAATTACAAATTAACAAGAATTACAAATCAAGACAAAAATTGATAAGTATTTGGGAGTGAAAGTGCAGAATTGCAGTGTTAGGATTAAAATATGTATGGTAAAGTTGGCATTTGTGAACCTTAATAATTTAGTTTTATATGGTTATTTTGATTATATGTAACAAATTATGATAAAGAGATTTATGTAAGTTTTTTTTACAGTCTCCAGTATCCAGTCACTCAGGGACCTCAGAATGAAGTAGGTATTCCTTCTCTGGCGATAAGTGGAAGAGGGCAGTCCTTGCAGAGATGGATCCAGTGTAAGACCAGGGAAAGTACAGCCCCTGCCAGAGCTGGAACACACAGGGGTGGTTCTGGGTCTGTACATTTGTGGCATGTTTTCCTTGGGTACCCCACCTAGGAGCATGTTTCTACTAGTACGAAGATATGTTTCAGAAGAGGTAAAAATAAAGACATAAAAAGGTTAAATGGTTTGATTAAAGTCAACAGTGAACTAGAAACTAAAATATGTGAATATGAGCTCAATTTTTACTTCACTTCAGACATTAAAATACATGATATGAAAATTAGGAATTAGAATAAGTATATAAATAGGAAGTCCTTCAAAAGTTATTTTTTTCTGACTGTGTGTGTTCACAGAATTTTTCAGTAGGATTTTTAATAATTCAGCTCTTCAAGGAGCCCTTCATATGTGTAAATGAAGCAGGATATGAATGGTTTCTAATCCAGGCTGGATGGTTGCAATGAAGGGAGTTGATGAAATATCATCAATCACTTTTCAGCCTGATGTCAGGTGACCAGCTTTGCCCTTTTCCTGGCTGCTTTGACCTCTAACAAGATAAAATATTTGTGGGAGGAATTAGGGAAAAGAGACAGGTGAAGTGAACTACAGAACTGGAATTGTTTTTTATTTTATGAAGAAACCCTAAATTTCATGAAAAAAATAAGAGAATAATAGTGAACACACTGTGTATCATTATCTTCAAAGTAGTTCGTAAGATGTAAACTAAAATAATTCTTAGAAAAAGAAACAAGACATAACTTTCTTTTCAATGAGCTAGAATAAACATGGTATAATTGAAACAAATTAACAGATATTAAAATATTTTTGAAATAACAGAATGTGTAAGTTGGGGAAGTATTTGAACTCCCTATTTCCTATTTGTCTCTTCTATTTTGTATGTGCTCTCTCTATATGTGTACTGCATGTGTGAGAAACCATGTGATACTTGAGGTTGTGTGTTTTGACTTATTTCTCTTAACAATATGTTCTTAAATTGCATCTATTTACCTGTGAAAACCTTAAGTTTGTCCACCTGCAGGTAATTGAGACCCCTCTATCTCACCATGTACTAAACTAAATAAAAATTAATCAAATATATGAATGTTAAACAGTAGGATGTAGTGATGCATGACTGTAATCCCAGCACTTGGGAGGCTGAGGCACAAGGAATGAGTTTGAGGCCAGCTTGGGCTACATAGTGAGTCCAAAGCTGACCTGAGGTACATAGTGAGACCCTGTCTAAAACAAACACACAAAATGTTAAAACAGAAACACTTAATCTGGTGGATGATACAATAGTAAAATTTGTGAAGACATAGGGACAAGCAAGGACTTTTTAAGCAGAACTCCAGTGGCACTGGGAATCAACAAATGGGGTCATATCAGATTTAACAAAAACATCTGCATGGCAGTGGAATTGCTGTTTGAATTCTATACTTTTTTCTTTAAAGTCTATATGCATTCTGACATGTGTTATAAGGCTTTGATTTGCTGAAGCCCTGAGAAGAACATTTTTCTTTCACATTCAATTTTACAATAATGATGTCACTGTCAAGACAGCCAGTTCAGTAAAAAATGTAATTACAAGGGTATAATCTAAGGTTAATTTATATTAGCCTAACCCTTTCCCCCCTTTCCTCCTTTGCATCTTTAGTCTTGTAGAATTTTGAATTAATTATGCTATGAAGGCAAATACTTAGAAGTGCACACTGAATAATTATAATTTCCACTGCAGTGTTCAAAATACAGTGATTCATCTAGTTTCGATTACTTTTCAAGTGAAAGAAATCCATAAACAATGTAATCATTTTTATGTCAATTCTAAAACAATATACTTCCATAAAAACTTACAACTTAAAGCTAAATGTAAATTTGGGTTTGATTCAGTTTTATCCTTTGACTCAACCTTCCTGGGGAAATGGAATTGCTTTGACTATGCAGGTTGCCCTTCTACAATTCAAAATTCACAGTGTCTTTGGATACCTGTGATAAGAATGTTGGATTCATAGGGAAGTTGTAGTTCTTACTGTAATAACTGGAGTAGATTCTTACTTGGACGCCTACCTGTCAAGCACAAGGTCCTGAGCTCAATTCCCGGTACCAACAAAATAAAAGATTCTTACTTGGAATGCACTCAAGGGAGGACAGGAGCTCTCCTGTATCTGTTTATTCTTAATCATCTTTAACTCAACAATCCTACATTTTTTTGGAGGTGTAACACAGTCTTCACCACTTCTGTTATTGTTAAGCTTTTGTTACTGAAATGCTGATTACCATGTTAGCCAGTGTATCTTGTGAAGCCTCTGAATTGTCTCATTGTTTTAATAATTGTGTAATTGCAGTATAGTTTTTAATCAGTATGTCTATCTGATAAAGATTAAAAATAAAGAAGTACTTTTCAAGAAGAGCAACCTTTTGTATTTTCAGTGAATTGATATGCTGGTAAAACAGCTCACTGGGAGTTGGGCAGTGCTTGCTGATTGACGTGAACAGATGCATCCTCTGGTGCTGATGTTAAGTACTGACAGTATGCATTTGAAAAGAAATACATGTTAACTTTCAATTCTCCAGAGCCTAGTTGAGCTGATTTCCCACTCCTTACCATTGTTTTCCAAGTTCCTTTCCTAGAAGAAACACATCTATCTGTTTCTCTTTGTAATTCAGCTGCTGGTAAGATTCAAATTTCTATTCAACTGTCAAAATTTTGGACATTTTTAATTACATATTTGGCCACTTGCCTAGCAGTCTTGGAAAAGAACAGTCTTTTAAAAGGCTGCCTAAAATGCAAATTGAATTGTAAAACACCAGGTATTTAGATTTCTGGATTTTTCTAATACAATTCAATCTAACATTAAATGATCAAATTATGAGTTTGAAAGTGAAAAAAAGGTGAATGATAAGATAGTGCCAAGTTTAAATTTCAAAAGAATAATTTAAAAATGATAATGTTGACACTAAATATTTTTACATGAATATATAATTGTAAGGACATTTTTTAAACTCTGTGTTGGACAGTGCATTGCTAGACTAACAAGTTTTACTTATTGCAAGATTCTGTTTATGGCAGGAACTGTTTTGGAATTGGTAGGTAACATCAGTCTGTGAATTCTGAGAAAAACTAGGTAATATATTATCAGTTGCTTCATCTAGCTCTGAAACCTACATTTTAGGGATTATTTTTCATTTAAATTAAAACTTTTTCCAATCAAAATGTATGTGGCATGTGACAGTCTCAAGGCAAAAGAAATCTGAAATTTTGCATTTAAGTCTAGATTGATTTTTGGCAGTTAAGATTTTCTTTCACTTCATAGTAAGTACTAAAGGAGTTGTATTGCCTGCCTGTCCTTCACTTCCTTAAACCTTATCCTGTGTAAACAGATGACTGCTGCTTATATTTTATTCTGTTATACAATTAATTGACAAACTCGTAGATTTTCATAACAGAAAGTCTTCCATTAGGTCAGATTTCATGTGTGCAGGATAGTAACCTGAATTAAAATCTGGACATTGATTGTCCTTGGAAAAACATTTCATACATACCTTCAAAAGAATTTAAGTTGCGGGAAGGCTTATCGAAGTTGTAGGCCAATTAGTGATTGGAAGTGCCTCTACTTAAACACCTGGAAGTTATTACAGTTATTAGTTTGAAATAGAGGCTAAAAGGCAATTGTTTCCTGGTGGTATGCTACATTTTTAAAAAGTCATAAAAAGTAAATGGTTGTGTTTAGTATGACTCTTTTACAAACTATTCTGGGAATAAAATAATAAATCTAATGGAGTGCCAAATGCTACTAATATGAAAAAAGACATATTACTGAACAACATAATTTTAAAAATTTATATTCGGTATGAATTTATAAAATGACAGCTGAAATATAAGAAGTTTGTATTTTAGATAATGATAATTGTTCATCTTTAAAATGAAGAGTATTTCAATGTAATAGCCAATTTTCAGTGCTTAAAGAAGTATTTTAACTATAGGAATCATAAATATCTTTCCTGTAGAAATAGAAAAGTTGTTTTATCTGATAAATCTGAAATACCAAACTTTTAACTTATACCTCTCACGAGTTTTTATTATTTATCTTATGTTTCTTGCATATATATCTATGTTCCTAACAGAAGTAGGGCCATAGGCGGTACAAAGCAGTACATTGTTCAAAATATCAAAAACCTCTTTTTAGTAATATTTTTGTATTAATGTGGAGATGTAATGGAGTGAGAAGATTTGATTCTAATTTTGGCTCTGTCTTTAACTTGGCTTGTCCTTTGACCTCACAAGGTCCATTTGTAAATGGAAGCCCCTATGGGTCTTATATTCTGAGGTGAAACACTTCAATTCATTGTAAACCTCATTATATTATGCCTCATATGAGTTACTGAAGGGACTGATGTAAAAGATACAGTCATTCTGTTCAGTAACTTCAAAGTCCAGTGGGGCACACATGCATACAAACAGAAGATTTTAGACTGTAGATTTCAATTGGAATATATGAGTTTGAGAGTTTAATAATGTATGTAATTTTTTAAGTTGATGAATGTTAAACATGGAATTTGTATTATAATGGAAGTAGTGTTACTTGACATTTCTGAGTTGGAAACTATATTTTTGGTACTAGAGCATCTGTGATTTTTTTCACAATTAAGGAAAATTCTTAGCTTTTCAGATAAGATGCCTGGACTTAATTCAAATCCAACAATTAAAAGGCAAGAGAAACCAGTTATATTTCACATTTAATTTTTTTCTTTTAGTCTATATGTCATCTGGAAGATTACACGAATGTTCAAGTGATGTGCCAAAAGAACTGCACATGTTTTTCTAAGCCAGTTTTCTGTCCCAACTTTTACTTTTGGTAAAGTAAAACTACTATTACTGTTACTACAATTCCTGTATAATCACAAATAATTGACATTGGAAGTACAGTTACTTTTCTGCTTCTCCACAAACTATTTTTTTCACAAACTATTTTGTTATAAAGTTCTGCTAGAAAATCTATAACACTATTTCTGAGGTTTGCTTCCTCCTCTTTATTTAAGAAGTAGGGTACAAAGTAGTGGATACTTCAGAATAACCACAGATAACCAGAATATACCAGGAACTTTGTTAGCTATTGTGGCTAATAGATGACAGAGTCTGGATTCTTTCCTTCTGTGTTTGCATAGTTCTCTGTACCTTGCACAACTGATTTCAGTATTTAAAATGAATACATGCTAATCCTTGAATTACACATATAAATAATAAAACGAGACACCAACATTATTGCTAATGTAGAGGTAGTACAGAGTAGGGACTAACTGTAGAATCTGAAGACAAATCTGTGGTTACAATCCCTGTCACTTTCTGGACAAAGTACTCAACTTTGTGCTTTTCCATTACAGAATTGTTGTCAGGATTCACTTGAAAGCCACTTAGTGGAGTGCCTGGTATATTGTAGAAGCTCATTCAATATCACATATTACAATAGTGAACTAATGAGAGAATATTAGATGTGCCTAGTTGTTGAAATAAAAACATAGATTTTTGAGAAAAAGTAGTTGAGATGTCTTGTTAAATTTTATGTTAGGCTGAGAAGAAATCCTGAAATGAAATCAGAGAATATTGATAGACAAGGTGTTTTGCATGAAGTATCTTGGGAAAACAGAAGTATGTTATCTACCACAACATCTCTTGGGAGGATTTAACAAGAATCTTGGGGAGTATGGGTTGTGTGGAGTGCATTTATGTGCAAGGGATTGTTATGGAAGACTTGCACATAATACATTACAAAAGAGCCCTGAGTACATTTTTGTTCACCTCATTGTGGTATCTTGTAAAAATTTAAGTCAGCTAAAATGGAGTAGTCATTGGAAATTAAGAGAAATAATTTTTTTCTCTGTAAGAACAACATTTCATGGATCAACTTTCAAATTAAGTGATTTTTAGTCTAGGATTTCTGACATCTTAATGGGTTTTAAGAAAAATACTTAATGGTGATGTAGTTTCTCATTTGTCTTTTCAATACATATGTCAAATGCTTTTCTTTAAATTCCTATACAAACTGGTTCTGAATATTTTACCTTGTGATTTGGACTTTTAGCATTTCCCATACTTAGCTGGCTACCAGAATGATGTTAGACACTCTGTAAAGACCAACTTCTGAGGCATAATATAGAAAAAAATAAAATTGGCTTAAATAAGACTCTAGTTTATTCCTTCCTCAGGTAAAAGAAGTCCAGAAATACATTCTGCAGGGTATGTAGCATGTTTTTGTTATCTTTAGATTTCTGTCTTTCAAATATGATATCTTCAAGTTCACCTCATTCTGGTTGAAAGCTGGAGCTCCAAGAGGAGGGAGGAAGAGGGAAAAAAGTATACCTCTCCCTAAAAGACCTACAGTGCCACATCTACCATGGGTTGCACTTACCTGAGTGACTTGTCTTAGCAGTAATGAAAGCTGGGATTTAGACATTAGCTGAGAACTGTGCCTTCCTAAAAGCTATATAGGAACTTACTAGTACAGAAGCATGGAATGGAGGCTGAGGTGGAAGATTTCCAAACTTGGCCATAGATGTTTGCTGAACTGGCTGATTCCAGTGCCCATCCACAGATGTGATATTCTGATGTAGACGTTTCACTCGAGAATATCTGTGCTGTTATTTTTCATTTTAAAACCCATATTCCAAGATCAAATGTAAATCTTTACTATCTTCACATATGATTCCTGCAAAAGAATGCATGGAGAAATGGCTTGTTGCCATTTCAAAACTTTTCTGTATTTTTAGTGCAGGCACTCTATAAAATTAAGCCACGTAGGAGGAAGTGGTTATGAAAATGTGATACATTTTACTTCACTTTTGTAACACTCAAGGTGGAAAAGGAAGCAATGAATTACACTTGTGTTGGTGGGCCTGTGTCCAGCCCCGGTTTTACCCACTCACTATTAGGACCCTTTGGAATTAGAGACTGTTTCCACATCTTTATAGCTGTTCACCATGAAAGGATAGATTAAAATGAAAAAAAAAGGAAAGGGTGCATAGGGTCAGAGGAAAGCAGCCACAAGCTGCTGGGGGAATTATGCAGAGCATGCTTAATTCCCCAGCCATGTCCTGTGACCACACATGTGAAGTGCTACACAGTGGGCAGCTCACCCAGGTCTTGTGTGATGTAGGCTTGCAGTGCTGCGTGACTGGCTTTACTTGCTCAAACTCCCATCTCACCTGAGAAAAATATTAAAATATTATTAATATTAAAATATTAACCACACTGCATAAACAACTCAGTGTGTTACGGTGTGGCCAAAGGCTTTATGAATAATAAAAACCACCCTTTTCTGACAATACATTCTGACAGTTTGGTTGTCAGGAATAGACTATACACCTGTTCTGAAAACAGGCCATTTAGGGAAATGTATAGATTTAAGCAACTTGGGCCTATCAAGTTAACACTTTCCTTTAGGCATTTCTACCTGAAAGAATAAAAAGAACATAAAACATATAAAACAGTTATTTGGGCAACACTGGCTGTCAAAAGAAAAGACAGTTATCTCTGAGACATGGATAATAAATGAGAGCAGCCCTAGTATTTCCCTGGTTTACCATTTTAGAGTTTCTCAGTTGAAACTTATGAAGGAGTAAGAAACTGGTGGACTTCTTCCATTGAGTTGACAGAAATGAGGATCAAGGGAGACAGAAACATCTAGAATATGTAGAAAAGGGCACAACAGAGGAAAGAGAGACTTAGAAAAACCTGGAGATCTGCAGAGGGCGCCATAAGCACCACACAGAGTGTCAATCAGCACATACGTGTGAAAAAATGACCCATGACTGGGTAAACAGCAAAGTGAGAGAACTAGAAGGAATAGCACCTGGATGTCACATTGTGCTCAGAATGCAGCCTGCGCCCACTGGTCAGTCTGGAAAATATGGTTCACAGGATAAGTACTGGGAAGTTTCTTCCCTCTGCACTGGGAAATGGTGGGTTGGGGACTAAGTGCTGGGCAAGCTCCACTTCACAAATCTTAAAAGCAAACCCTGGAAGGATCAGGTTGCTTCCACACAGACAACTGTGCTTTAGAGAAAAATGCAAGAATATTTGTAGGAATACTAAAACATTATGTACCCAGTAACTGGGAAATCACAGTGCCTACTAGTCAATTAAAAATAACTAAGCATCAAATAGTATAAGAAAATACGATCTATAAGAAGGGTTAATATGAATGAAACATGGGCTGAATGTGGTAGTGCATCCTTGTAATTTGAGCATTTGGAGGGTCAGGCAGGAGGATGGCTGTCAGTTCAAAGTCAGCCTCAGTTATATGTTGAGTTCAAGGTCAGCCTGAACTGCATAAAGAGACCTTGTGTCAAGGAAAAAAACCAGTTAAGCAGAGTCAAGAAAGACAGCAGAAGACCAAATTTAACAACTGATACCAGATTAAAAATATACTAGAAAGGATTAAAGAGATGTTAGATATTATAGTAGAAAAAAGTGAAATTGATACACCAATAGTAACTACTCAAATGAAGCACAATGAGAAAAAAAATATTTTAAGACAGGGAAAGAAAGGCAGAGAAGGAAAGGGGAAAGGAAGAAGGAAGGCAGGAAGGCAGGCAGGCAGCAAGCAAGCAAGGAGTAACAGCTATGGTACAACTTTGAGTAGCCTAATATTCACCTAAGTGGAATATCCCCAGTTGGGGAGAGGTCGAAAGGTTTGATGACAGTGAAAACCTGTGAAGAAATAAATCCACAGGCCTAAAATCCCAATGACATCCAAGAAGAATTAAGAAGAAAGCTACACCAAGGCAAAACATAATCACATTACTCAAAACCTGTGATAAAGATAAGTCACTAGGGAAATAGAAGTCCATAGCGTTCAAAAGAACAATAATAAGGTAGCAAATTTTGTTGTTGAAGTAAGAATAAGTGAGAAGACAACAAAGAAGTCTGTTTATAGTATTGGGGGAGGGAGGGAGCTCTAAACCCCGAATTCTACATTGACTGAAATTCTTATTTAAAAGCAAGGAGAGGGGCTGAGTATATAGTTAAGTCACACAGTACCTTCCCGGCAAGTGCAAGGTCCCAAGTTTGATTCCTCTTTACACACACACACACACACACGCACATAGACACACACACACAGAGAAAGTGACAGTTTTAGACAAAAAAGTGAAAATTTGTGATTCCAAGAAATGTGAAAGGAACTCATCCCACAAGGAGAAGGAAATGATACCAGGTAAAAATGGATTTATACCAAGAAATATGGAATTACAAAAACAGTAACTACATGAGTAAATACATATTTTTACATGTTACTAAAATCTCATGACAAAATTACTTATCTTTTATGAAAAAAAGTGTGGGATTTATAACATATAGAAGTGAAGTTAGCATGGAGAAATTTTCAAAGCATCTTATAAGGCGAAATGAACCAAAAACAAAGCAACACATTTTGAGTCTTTTTATCTGACACATCCAGAATAGGCAAATCCATGGGGTCAGAAAATAAATTTGTAGTTGCTTAAAGATAAGGGCTTAGGGGAAAAAGGAAGTGATGCTGATGAAATGTCCTATAATTCAATATGGTGATAGTTGAACTATTGTGTAACTATACTAAAAATCACTGAATTACATCCTTTAATTAGGTGGATTATAAGAGTTAATATCTCGGTAAAAGTAGTTCACTTATGGGAGAAAAATTAAAGACAATGTATATGGGGGAAATAAATTGTACGGTGTAAGTACAACAGAGTGGTGGACAGTTTGTTCTTTGTGACTCTGCAAGTGCTTTTCTAGTGGTGATAGAAACAACTGATTTTTAATGAAGACTCAAAGAGCAGATGAACATTTTCATCTCTTTTCTCTCCTACAGTGAGATGATGTAAACTCTACCTTTTCTGTGACCTCTTCATGTCCTTTTCCTATTTATATAATAGTATTTTCATGTATCCTTGTCAATTAATGTGTGTGATACAAATGTATTCTTTTTATATTTTGTTTTAAGCTTAAATTTGTTTTTAGATAGTTATACTCTCAGAGTAGAATTGCTAAATTATTTTTATGTAAAGAATTGGGATAATTCAATGTGACTTCATACTACATATTTCCACTAAATAATACTACTTTTGAAATGGAGACTGTCTTAGTTTTCTCTCATTGCTGAGACAAATTACCCAACACCCAAAGTTAAGGGAGGAAAGGCCTACTTAGCCCATAGTTTGTGAGGTTTTGGTCCATACCTGGCTGGCTTCAAGGCAGAGGGTAACAGTTCATGATGGCAGAAAATAGCAAAAGCAAAATGGGAGGAGTGATAGCAGCAAGCCTCTTTCCTTCCCTTATACTGTATGCAGGCTACCCACTCTAGGTTAATAATCCAGCGTTGAACTATGGATCAGTCGTAAACTCTAGAAGCCTACCTGATGACTGCATGAGACTTTGGGGGGACATCTAGACACAAACCATAACACTATACTCCTGGCTCCCCAAAGACTCATTCACAATTTTTTTTATGCAAAAGACATTTTAGTCCATTTCTAGTAATTGCCAAAGTCCTACAGAAATTCAAAAGATCATTAATACCTACTTTGAAAATCTTTACTCCCATATTGATAGAAAACTCAGAAGAAATGGACATTCCTAGAAATGTACAAATTACCAAAGTTGAATCAAGAAGATATAAAATTCCTGAACAACCCCAAATCAATTAATGAAATTGAAAATGTCATTAAAAACTTAATGACAAAGAAAAGCTCAGGCCCTGATGGATTCACGGCAGAATTTTCTAAAACATACACAGATTTAATGCCAACACCCCTCAAACTCTTTACTAAAATTGAAAAGGAAGCAATTCTCCCTAACTCATTTCTAGAGGCAAGTATTATACTGATGCCCAAACCTGAGAAAGACCCAACCAAGAAAGAGAACTATAGGCCAATCATCCTAATGAACATAGATGCAAAGATACTTTATAAAATAATAGCAAATAGAATGCAATGAATCATAAGGAAAATTATACATGATGACCAGGTTGGATTTATCCAGGAATGCAGAGATGGTTTATTATTCACTAATCAATTAATGTAATACACCATATTGATAGAATCAAAGACAAAAACCACATGATCATCTCAATAGATGTGGAAAAAGCTTTGGATAAAGTCCAACATGCATTCATGTTAAAAACCCTAGAAAAAATAGGAATAGATGGGCTTTACCTCAATCTGATCAAAGACATCTGTGACAAACCAACAGCCAGCAACATACTAAATGGACAGAAACTGAAAGCTTTCACTTTAATGTGAGGAACAAGACAAGGATGTCCACATTCACCACTACCATTCAACATAGTTCTGGAAGCATTAGCCAGAACAATTAGATAAGAGAGAAATAAAAGGAATAAGGATAGGAAAGGAAGAAGTCAAACTATCACTATTTGCAGATGACATGATACTTTAAGACCAGCCTGGGCTACAAAGTGAGCTCAAGGCCAGCCTGAACTGCATAGCGAGACTCTGTCTCAAAAAGACAAAAAAAAAAAAGTGGACTTCAATAAATGGAAAAAGATTGCTTGCTCATGAGTAGGAAGAACCAACATTTTGAAAAAGCCCATACTACCAAAACTGATGTATAGATTCAATGCAATTCCCATTAAATTATCATTAACATACCTCACAGATCAAGAGAAAACTTCCTTAAATTCATCTGGAACCAGAAGAGACCCAGAATAGCAAAAGCAATCCTGGGCAACAAGTACAAGTCAGATGGAATCACAATCCCTGACCTGAAGTTATACTATAAAGCTACTGTAATAAAATCAACCTGGTACTGGCTAAAAAAAACAGACCTGAGAATCAATGGAAAAGACTGGAAGATGCAGCCACAACCACAAACACACTCAACCATCTAATCTTTGACAAAGGGGCCAAAGAAGCCCACTGGAAGAAAGACAGCCTCTTTAATAAATGGTGCTGGAAAAATTGGCTTGTCTCTTGCTGAAGACTGAAAATAGATCTGAGTCTATCACCATGTACCAAACTCAAGTCTAAATGGATCACAGATCTTAATATTAAAACAGAAACACTAAATCTGTTGGAAGAGAGGGTGGGTAAAACTCTTGAAGACATAGGAGTAGGCAGAGACTTCATGAACAAAAATCAAACTGCAAGGGAGACACTTCAAAGAATCAACAACTGGGATCTCCCTGAAAAGTTTTTGCACCTCTGAAGAAATCACCAATAGAGTAAAAAGAAAACTCACGAACTGGGAAAAATCCTAGCTGGCTGTTCTTCAGATAAAGGTCTTTATCTAGAACATACAAAGAATTAAAACACATGAACCTCTCCATATTTAAAGAGCCAATCCAGAAATGGGCATCGGAGATGAATACATTCTTCTGAGATAAAGAAATACAAATGGCAAATAAATATATGAGAAAATGTTCTACATCTTTAGTCATTTGAGAAATGCAAATTAAAACAAAATTGAGGTTTCATCTTACCCCAGTAAGATTGGCCAGCATTAAGAAATCAGTGAATAACAAATGCTTGCGAGGCTGTGGAGAAAGAGGAATTCTTCACTGCTGGTGGCGATGCAGACTGGTGAAAGAACTGTGGAGGTTGGTTTGGAGATTCCTCAGCAAACTAGGTCTAGAGGTCCCATTCAACCCAGCTATTCCCCTTCTCGGTATTTTCCCAGCAGATCTGAAAACCTCATAACACTGTGATATATGTGCACCCATGTTTATAGAAATGTGTCATAGCTAAATCGTGGAAGCAACCCAAATGTCCATCCACTGAGTACTGGATAAAAACTGTGGCATTTTTATATAATGGAATATTACTCAGTTGTAAAGAAAGACAAACTTGAGACTTTTGTAGGCAAGTGGTCACAATTAGAGACCATACTCATAAGTGAAATAAATCAGATGTGAATGTGCAAACAAAGTATTGTATCACTAGTATAAGAACCTGAAAGTGAGAATATAAATTAGAAGGTATGAAAGGAAACTGCTCAAAAGTAAAGAGCAAATGGGATGAGGGGAAGGAGTAAAAGAAAGAGATAACTATGTCTATATGTATGTATATGCAAGATGGCTAACGTGGTTAGCCAAGTCATAGTTACTGACTTAGGTCACTTCATTGTAAAGAACAGTTAATGATTAGTTGTTTGATCAATCTTGTATGTCTATATTTGTTTTCCTGAGCATATACTTTGAAGTTATCAATATGTAATACAACCATTGTTAATTCCTTGTCACCTTGTCTGTAATTCAGTTTTGATAGTACTGTTCTTATGCTACTTTGTGTGTTTGTTAATGTTTTCATTCTTTTACTTTTAAAAAATAAAAAGAATAAAATAAAAAAATAAATAAAATCACCACCATTTCGATGATGCCTAGGTCTGCTGCAACCTAGAGCAGCAGTCAAACTTTCCTTTCTCTTGGCTGTAGGAGTTGATTGCCTGGATTTCTGAGCACTCTGAACCTGATTCTGAGGAACACATTCTGTATGCCGCCACCATTCTGGAGCATGGTGCTGTGCAACTTTTTCCTTAAAGCAAAGTCTTTCCTTTTTGCAGTTTTCAGGCTGCAAAGGGTGGAGACTTGCTGCTTTTTGTGATGCCCTCAGGCCATCTTTTTTGTTCTATTCCTTCTCAGCAATCAAGGTTTCCTCTGTTCTATCTTTGCAGTTCACAGCTTTATTAGAGCTTGCTTTCTGGCCAAACTCACATTTTAAATCATCCTGCTGGGCTCTTTGCTCTTGATTAACAAAATAAATCTGGCTAAAAGCTCCCCACAATTGTCATGCCACTGCATCAACGTTTGACTGTCTTGAAATTTCTTTTGCCAGATTAATCAATATGTTGCCCTTAATCTCAGTCTCAGACAAAGTCTCTGGACATGAGCAGAATGCAGACAAACATTTTACCAAGCCATAACACATGTCAGATGGAGTCCAGCACCCAATGCAATCCTTCTTACCAGCAGAAACCTCCTGAACCTGGTTAACTGCAGGATTTCTACCAGTATTCTGGTCTTTTGAGCTCTAACCAGGATCTCCTATACAGAACAGCCTAAAGTGTTCTAGTTCTACTCTTTTAGGTGACATAACTGAACCTTTCCAAACTCTTCCTACAAACCATTCCCATAGCTCTTGAACCACGTGGCCAGGTACTGTCATGGCAAAGACCTCACTCCTGGTACCAAATTCTGTCTTGGTTATTTTTCTCTTGTTGCTGAGACAAAATATCTGATGCCCAGAATTAAGGAAATGAAGGTTCATTTAGCTCACAGTTTGTGGAGGTTTCAGTTCATACTTGGCTGGTTCCAAGGCAGAGTGTCACATGGCAGAGGGCAGCAGTTCATGGAGGCAGAAGACAGCAAAAGATACAACAGCAAAAAGAGAGGAGCAGCAGCAGAGAGCAAGTCTCTTTCCCTCCCTTATATTGTATTGAAACTACCCACCCAAGTGCGGGTGTAACATTCACACCTATAATCCCAGCGTTGGACCATGAATCAATCAAACTGTAGGAGCCTGTTCCATGATTGCATGAAGCTTTGGGGGGAGACTTGTAGACACAAATCATAAACAGAGTCTTTTAGTTATTCAAACAAAAAGCATTTAGAGAAGACAACCAGCAGTCTGAGAGGTTAAGGCAGGAGGATCAAAAGTTTGAGCCCATTTAGAGCTACTTTGTGCCTTACAAAGACATCTTCTGAAGATAACATGTAGAAAAGGGCCCTGAGTTCAACCTACTACTGGTACTTTTTCCCCTAGAACTGGCAAAAAATGTGAAATAGCACTTCTTACTAGGAGTAAAAGTGACTTAACTAAGTCAATATATTTAGGAACTTTATGTGATTTAAAATAGTTATTTAATATATGTTTCTAATGGAACATTTTGATTTAGACATATTTCATTTCTTTTAAAAACTTTATATATCAAGTGTTTATATCAGTACATATCTTTGTAAACATGATTTTAACAGAAATTATATATATATATAGAGAGAGAGAGAGAGAGAGAAAGAGAGAGAGAGAGAGAGAGAGAGATTTATCAGATGTTTTTCACTATGAATAGACCATAATTTAACTTTTGTTTATCTGCCAGGCATTAGGTATTTTTCAGCTTTTTATTGCTACAAATTATGAACCATTCTTTCTTATACAGAATTCTTAAATGAGTCCCTTTTTATTTTAAAGAATACATTACAAGTAGTTTTTGAAAATACACATACTTCCAGGCTGTGCTTTCCAGGATTTTTCTTAACTCAGAATGTGTGCATTACTCTATGAAAATACTTGAAACTACCTTATTTTTATTGTTATGTGGCTTCTGCTCTGTGGACTTAAGCTTCTTTGTGGCAAGGCCCATGCCATGTGAATGTTGAGGGTGGCTGTGCTATGCAGTGGAATCCAGAATTTTGAACTTAGAACATTTAAAGACCAAACAATGACAAACAATTTATTTGACTTTATGTCAAGACTTGTTGCTGATGTTACGTTACTGTGGACTGCAAAGCTCAGTTGAAAGTGTTTCTCATTGCTGCTTCAGCAAGTGAGTTGTGTGATTAAACATTTGAAGGAAAGTGAGCCAAACATTGACCTCACCTTACAGAGTGGTTAATGATTAGATGGCTTAAAATCTTTGGAACTGCTGACAAGTCTTTGATAGTGTTCCCTTTGTCCTCTGAAATTGAAAGAATGCTAAGCAGAAACCTGAATTCTGTTTGTCCTGCTACCAGGAAAGTCCTTGCTTTCCTCCAGTGGAAATTTGTAGCTACTGTTTGACTATTTTACTAAGGAATTTTTCTCATTAACAACTTTTTCTTGACATATTGAAATGTTATGGTTGGTTTTAAGGATAGGACCATGTATAAAATTACTTTTGGGAATTTTATGGACCACTTTGATGGCAAAGGGCATATATGTACACAGTTACCATAGTTGATATCATATCACATGTCAAATAAGTGACAATGGTAAGAATTACTCTAGAAGTTCATGGGTACCATATAACACAGAAAGAGGGCTCATTCTTAATTTTTGGTTCTTAGAATTTAAAGAAAGGAATTAGAGTAACGTAAAGGAGCTGCATCCTATGTACAGGGAATGATGTAAGAAAATTTGGATATAGGACTTTACATAGGTTTAATAACAAGGTAGATTATGTAGAGCTAGGCTGGAGTGGTAAAAGGATACCAAATTAAGCTACAAGATGGTGGTTTTTTTATTAGTGTTTTGTATACTGGCCATTTAGCTTGTGTGTGTGAGTGTGTGTGTGTACATGTGTGCAAGTACATGTGAATGGTTTATGAAGCATGCCTTTCATACAAGAAAGGTAGAAAGCATAATCTTGAAGTGAGTAGTCGAATTAGGGGAGTACTGACATTTTATGATCCAAGAATGCTGACAAAAGCATCTGCTATAGCTCGGAAGAAGAGTGTTCAAAGGTCAGGGCAGAGATGACTGACATGCACTGGCATTGTGTGAGTTTAAGAAACAAAGGACAACCGTGGTTGTAGATTGACCACAACATAATTTCCAGCTTACTAGAGAAATGGTGATACTGTTAGCAGAAATTAGAAGGAGTTAAAGTTTTTGAAAAAAACATGGCAGTGTGATTTTTGATATGGAGAAATTAAAGTAGTGATGGAATATACAAGTAGGTTATTTGTGATTCAGTGAAGCACATTACTATAGATGAAGGCAAAAAGACTCACTTAAATAGAGATGAAGGCTTTGGAATATACAAAAGAGCTCAAAAGCAGAAAGGTAAACATTAATGCCAAGGGCTGTTTTGGGGAAGATGAGGAGAGGGAGAAGCAGTAGAGGGCTAGGAATTTTGACCTACTGGGAATAAAGTCTCAGTGTAAAGACAGCAAATAGAAAGAGTAGTCTTAGTGCCATGGTGCAAGGAAAACAAAAGCAGATGCTATTTTGTATATAAGGGCAAATTGACAGTATTGAGTACTTCATAAAAGTAATAAAAATATAATTATGCCAACATTATAAACTATTTTAAAAGATCCAACACCCCAGTTTCCTGGCTTGTTGCTTTATTCTTATTCTTCTTAAAAAAATAGATTGCTTGTTAAAACCTTTCAGTTAATGAACTACAAACCATTTTCATTATTATTTCTGATATAAGTCGCTTGCTATCACATTTCCTTTTAGTTGTTAACCATGTAGTCAAAGAGTAATTTGACAATCTGTGATTCATTAAAGTTTGTTAACCTCAATATCATGCTACTTCCTGAATTAAATTTTAAAGAAAAACTAAATTCGGCCCAGGTCTTGCTTCTCTCCTTCCCCTTAAGTCGTGTTTTCCATCATTCCTGTTTGTTAGCGGGCATTATTTTCAACATTCTGGTGTATACTTAGCTTCTCTTCATTAAAGTGACCCTTGGTCTTGTGAGCTACCTCCTTTGTAAATGATTGTATATGACACAGAGAAATTAATACAAAGATTCTCTAAGGACCCTTTTACATAAGACCCCAAATTTATCTGTGAAGTTTTCATATATAGTGGCTAATTTTTTTGTGACAAAAAATATAAATTCTAGAATACAGATTTCTTAATTACTCACTGAACTGGTGATTTTTTAAAATAATATTCCTCATCAGTTCTGCATTTTCAGACTTTTGTCTTAGTTTTGTTTACAGATTCATATATACATTCAACACTTTTTCATAGAAAGTACTCTTCTAGCATGGGTTTTCATAGTTTTACCTTTTTAAAATGTTAGCTTAAGTTGTAGATATAATGCATATTTTACAATATTAAATTTAAACATTTATAATTAAAGTGAATTTTTAAGTGAAATTGCTATAGTATGGGTTCTCATCTTTTTTATATTTTAATACCACTTTATAAGCATTTTGCATATATTTTATTTTTAATCACTAATGAAAATACATAGACAGTATGTTATATGTTCTTAATGCTATTTTATTCCATTATTTAAGAATAAAGGAAGATATATAATTAATAGCTAATGTTAAGTTCTTTGATAATATTGTTTTTATTTTCTAACATTTAAACAGTACTATATAATATCTGCTTTAGGTATCTTGAAGTTTCTTCTAGTTAAAAGAACAGTATAGAATCAGTAAGATACCACTGGCGTACTCAAAACCATCTTTTAAGTTAAATGCTAGTCTTAAGAGCACTTACCTAGTTCCACAGGTAGTAGAATTCTTTCCATGTCTGTTATAGACTGTTTGTGTCCCCTGAAAATTCATATGTTAAAGTTTGAATTCTTTGGAGATGAAGCTGTTGGGGGATAGTTAGGTATAACTTATATCATGAGGATGGGGCACTCATAATGTGATTAGTGGCCTTTTAAGAAGAAGCATTTGTTGCCCCCTTCCATGTGAAGATATGGTGAGAAGGTAGCTATACGCAAGCCAGGAACAGGGTCCTTACCAGCAACCAAATTATTTAGCTCCCTCTGCTTGGACTTTCTAGCCTCCTGTGTTGTGAGAAATAAATGTGTGTCATTTGAGTCACCCAATTTATGGTACCCTGGTACAGAAGTCCAAACAGATTAACACAATGTCTACATTAGATTCAGGTACCATCTTTGGTATGGTCTGTTTTATATTAATAATTATATGGCTAATGTCAGTTACGTAAGTATGGTTTCTTTGAATTTCCAGTCTTTTCTGAAAGAGAATAGAAAGACTTTAGTTTTAAAATGAGTGGGCACTTAGGTTCCTGCTGCTTTGTATTTTATAAATGACAAAGAATCAAATATGGGGCCTTGCAAAGCCAGACAAGAGGTTCAGATGGCAGACCTCAACTGGGTGAGCTGGAGAATGACATGCGAGATGTGTAAACTGTTTCATCTATGTTAACTATTTGTTCAGTAGAAATGAATCAGATTTCCCTGGCTGTATGACTAGAATTCTGAAAATGTTCATTCATTTCCAGTTGGTGAGGTTTTTTTTAAATGATTTTTAAATTCATCTTTTTCAACTGAGCCTGTCTTACCTCAGAAAAACATGTAATGGAAATTTACTTAAGCATTTTGAACTCAAAGGTCCATGCTTTATATACAGTTGTATGTATTGTAAAATGTTACCTACAGTGATATATACGTGTAATGTCTGTTAAAAATCTATTTGAATTTCCTGAACTCTCTACATTGTGTATTACTTTGCACAAAGTATATTGGTATTTTCAATTAGTCTGATTTTGAAATTTCAGGAAAGAGAACAGTGATAAAGTCAAGGACCCCATGACTCATTATTGATTTGGCTTCATCTGATATACATCTCTTTTTTATACACTCTTTCATACTATAGTATTTCATACTATTTTATATGCCTTTTTGCGTATTGCTTTCATTACTTTCTAAACTGCACAGTTGTTACTTTTCTCTTGTTGCTGGGACAAAATACCTGATGTCCAAAACGAAGGAAAGGTTTATTTAGCTTACAGTTTGTGGAGGTTTCAGTCCATACTGGGCTGGTTCTGAGGCAGAGTGGCACAAGGCAGAGGGCAAGTGTTTATGGAGGCTGGAACATGGCAGAAACAAGGGCAAAAGGGAGGAATGGTGGCAAGCAGCCTTTTCCTTTCCCTTACATATGCAAATTATCTGCCCTAGGGTGGTATAGCATCCACAAACATGAATCAAAACTCTGAAAGCCCACCCCATGGCTGCATGTGGCTTTGGGGGGATATCCAGACACAAACCATAATATTCCAACCCTGGCCCCCCAAAGACTCATGTACATCCCTTTATACAAACAGCATTTAGTCCATGTCTAAGAGTTGCCAAAGTCCTGACAGGTCCAGCATTTCTGAAAAGTCCAAGTCCTAAGTATCCTCTGAGATTTAAGGCAAACTCGTAGCTGTGAGCCCCTGTACAAATGAAAAATTAAACACTTCCAACATTCAATGGCACAAAATAAGCATCACCATTCCAAAAGGTACAAATGGGGATACAGAGCATTGGAACCAAAGCAAGTCCAACATCCAACAGGACTAACATTAAGTCTTATAGTTCCACACCCAGCATCTGAAGCAACTTGTGGCATGTTGTGAGCTCCAAAGAGCTTGCATGAGTCAACCCCTAGGACACTTCTGGTGGTTACAGCTCCCATGGCTTCTCTCTTGGCCCCACTTTGTTCTCTCCTTGCTTTCCTTAGACAATCCATGTTCCTGGCTTTTCCAAATTTCTGAGGTCTCCACTGAACCTCTAGCTTCTCAGTCTCAGCTTCACACATTGCCCTCCTAGGGGCACACTGCCTGGCCTCCCAGGCCTTCTTCTGAAATCCAGGTGGAAGCCTTCTTAACCTCAGAACTCTTGCATCGTACATGCACCTAAAGCCAGTGGATGATGACAAGGTCTGCTGCCACCTGGAGCAGTAGCCAGGCTTTCCTCTCTCTTGGCCATAGGGGTTGAGTGCCTGGATTGCTGGACACTGTGAGCCCGATTTTGAGGAACAAATTCTCTGTGCTGCTGCCACTCTGGAACATGGCACTCTGTGGCTTTCTTCTCAAAGCAAATTCTTTCATGTTTGTACTTTTGAGGCTGCTAGGGGCAGAGACTTGCTGCTTCTTGTGATGCCCTGAGGCCATCTTTTCTATTCTCCTGTTCCTTCTCAGCCATGGAGATCTCCTCTGCAATTCACAGCTTTACTGGAGCTTCCTTTCTGGCCAAAGTCACAACATTTTAAGTCATCCTGCTGGGCTCTTTGCTCTTGATTTTCAATGTAAATCTGGCTAAAAGCCCCCAACAATAGCCATGCCACCACTTCAACATTTGACTGCCTTAAAATTTCTTATGCTAGATTAATTAGTCCACCACCCTTAATCTCAGTCTTAGGCAAAGTCTCTGGACACAAGCAAAATGCAAACTTTCTGCCAAGCCATAACATACATCATCTGGAGTCCAACAGCCCATGTAGTCCTTCCCAGCAGAAACCTCCCAAGCTTGGTCTTTACTGGCAGAACTTCTACCAGCCTTTTGTCTTCTGATCTCTGACCAGAATCTCCCATACAGAATAGCCAAAGGCGGTCCAGCTCTACTCTTTCTGGCAACATCTCCAAACCTTTCCAAACACTTCCCACAAGCCGTTTCCAAAGGCTCTTGAACCACATGGTTAGGTTTAATCACATCAATGATCCCACTCCTCTGGTACCAAATTAATTCTTGGTTACATTTCTCTCATTGCTGGGACAAAATACCTGTTGCCCAAAATGAAGGAAGGAAAGGTTTATTTAGCTTATAGTTTGTGGAGGTTTCAGTCTATACTGGACTGGTTCCAAGGCAGATTGGCACAAGGCAGAGGGCAAGTGTTCATGGCTGCTGGAACACAGCAAGAGCAGCAAGGGCAAAAGGGAGGAATGGTGGCAAGCAGTCTTTTCCTTTCTCTTACATATGCAAACTCTGCCCTAGGGCGGTGTGCCACTCACAAGCATGAATCAAAACTCTAAAAGCCCACCCTGTGTGACTTGGAGGGACACCCAGATGCAAACCATAACAACAGTTTAAAAATGAATTGCTCTGTGTATATTCAGACTTGATATTACAGAGACATACACACATGTGTATATTTTGAATGGCAATTAAATACTAGTTCTGTTCCATACAAATATTCAATTGATAACAAACATTTACTGTCTGTACAATTCTAGGTAGTTTTTTGCATTACTTTATTTAGTCCTCAGAAACACAGTGTGGGATATATGTACTCTTAACTAATCATCCTTTTGCTATGAAGTAAAATTGCAAGTTTAAATAACCAGCAAAAATAAAAGAGGTTAAATATAAGGCTAAATTTAACCTTAAACCCTATTAATTAGTGAGTACATAATAAATTGAGAGGTTAAGATTTACTACAGTTAAGAGATTCCTTCCTTCACCAATCATTTATTAGCCAATTAACTTTCCCTTTATTCACTGTTTTTAAAGGGAAAATTTTAAAAAAGATAATTTCAATGATCTACCATTATTGGAAAAGTAATTCAACCTAAGTGGGAAAAAAGCCCGTGCCTGGAGATAAAATGGAAATATATTTAAAACAATGGTTATGAAAATGTGAATTCTTGACCAGGACTGATTGCTATGGTTTTCTAAAGTATTCACACTACAGAGTTGTTTATACATTTCAGTAGGAACCTAGAATGTCCAATAAAACTGCCCTCTCCTCTCCTCTGTTCCCAACTAAGCAGGATACTGGCTATCAGTTCTGAGCTTCTACAAGATTCAAGGGTACCTTGCAAATTTCTTATATGTTGTTTAAACTCACTCTGTGCTGAGAAGCATGGTAGATACAGGAAAGAGAGGGATAATTGACTGGAATTAATGCTTATAGCAAAGAGAATGTTAATTAAGTAAGAACTGAAATTTCAGTTTGCCATTGAACAACATTTGCTGTACTGGTGTGTAGAGAAAGCAACAAATACTGATCAAAAGTATTAATGAGTAGCTATTTCTATTTTCCTGTTTGTTGAAAATATTTATTGAGAGAAAAAATTGGGGATAGTTAAATATTGAGAAAAAATTGAGGACAATACAATATTATTGATATTATATGAAAGTCAACATACTTCTGTGCAATTAGAAAATGATGAGAAAAGCATGTTATCTTTTAATATCTCGTACCCGGGAAAGTAGATGATTACAGAAAACACAGATTATGCCATCAAAGAGAAAATTTTAGCGCAATCTGAGTAAGAAAGAATTTAACTAATTTAAAAACTCATCAGCCTGAACTATCAGTAGATGTTATTTTAATAGCTCTGAATTATATTAATAGCCAGCATTGCATAACATTTATTTATAATTTAAACTGCAAAGGCTGAAGGAAGTTCAGTGATGCATTAAATTTGCTTAATGTTCTGATGTAAAACAAACACATTTTTGGAAAGAGAACATGTTGGTCAAGTGTCTTCCTGGAACTGCATTTCAGGTTCACAAATAATACCAATGCTTCAGTACATTAGCAGTAAGATTTAGAGCTTATGTATGAAGTGATGACCTGTGATTATAGTCAACATAGTCTCAGTTTTGTGCTCTCTCTGGTAATACAGAAAAACCATCTCCAGAAGCAGAAGTCTAATGTATATGTTACAGCACTCCAGCTGCTTCCCAGAAATGTTAACAAAGCAGCGACAACACAACTCACTTGATTTCATGACTAGTTGGCTCTTAATCATATTCTATCACTTCTTAAACTAAATAAAATTAGTGAAGTAAAATCTGTCTCAAATTCTGTTTCAGTGCCTCTTGAATCACCAGTATATTTCTTTGTGCTACTGAAATGATTGGGATTCCCAAAGGCCAAACTCTTCAATGAGAGAAAAATCTCCCTCTATAAGTAGTAACCCTGTATCTGAAAGGGTTAGTGGGCCTCTTAAAGTGCTCAATTTATCCAGAGAGGGAACCTCATGACCTTGTTAGGATTTGACTTTGGTAATTTCTTAGGAAGAGTGTAATTTAGAACTCTTGTATTATTCTGCCAGCTGTTCAGTTACCAATGATACTGACTTTTAGCTTTAGAAAGTCTTGCTTCTGAAAATTGTTTCCAACAGCTCTTTACCACTCACATCCTGTATTTTTATTTTGTATCACTTTTCATTTGGGACATTAAGTCAAATCCTTGTAACTGTTCTCCACAAACTAATTTATTTTTATCCAAGATCCATTGAATTCTACTCACTGACTTTTTGCAAAAGGTTAACCCAATATTTCATGTTATGTTATGCTTTCTACTTATGCTATGTGAAAGAAAAGTTATTGCGATAACCAGCTAGCAAATTACATTCAGAATGTATATTCTTAAAAGTTATATTACTATGCCAACATACATAAACACAATCATTTATCACAATATGGATTGTGGAAGTAAACAGTAAAATAAATGGAACCATGTTTCTTACATGTTAACAAACTTGATTGTTTTAAACAGTATACTTTTTAAGAAGTAATCATTGTATTTATTAACTTGCATTTTTATATGAGATTAGTAGTAGTTTAAGCCTGAAGAGACAAGCAACAAAACTATTTTTATAAGAAAATGTCTTTGATTTTCCTTATAAAATGAGATCACTTGGATTTTCTAGTGTTGATTTTTGTTGTGACTTTTTTTGGCATTATGTCCTTGTGAGAATAACTATTTAAATTTATAGCTTTATAATACTACATATTTTTAAGAAGACATAGATTCTAACCAGATTGTGTGATGATTGTCATATATAGTCATTACTGCATACTCTTGCCACATTTATATTGAGGAAATAAAGTAAGTCTTAGTGACATTTATTAAAAGTGGTACAATATACAGCTAAGTCTACTGAATATAGCATTTAGCGATCTTTTTGGTAACAACTTTCTGTGACTACATGTAATGAAATTGAGGGTGTGAGTTTATGAAGAAAAAAAGTTTATTTATCTCTCAGTTTGGAAGTTTCAAAGTTCATGCCATATGACGTCAGCTGTGTAGAGGGTGGGTTTGTCTGTATCGTATCATGACAGAGGTCATCTGGTGGGAGTACTGCAAGAGGTAGGAAACCATGCCATGGGGTGAAGTTGGTCTTGCAGCTTCTCACTAGGCTTCACTTCTTTGACTCCACCTTGCTTCAGGGTGCTGACTAGAAAGGTCACTGCAGAGTGGGCATGCTGCTTTAATGGAAGTTGTAACTTTTCATCCTCACTGGGTTCGACAACATCTCCCATCTGCTGCTGCCTCTTTTCTTGGCTGTGCCTTCCCCATTCTGGCTTCAGGGTAGATCTCTGAACTCTGCTCACCCTGGCCGAGTCAGGAGGCTCCCCCGAGCATGGGCTTCTGAAGCTGAAGCTGCAGGTGCTGGAATGAGGAAGTGGGCCGAGGGTGTGTATAGAGTGGTGACTCCTTCTTTCTCTGCCTTCTCTTCCTCTAACTATGCCATGGCAGCCCTCTAAATTTTTCTTCCAGGAGAGGTCTTGTTTGCTCTTTCTGAGGGCATCAATTCTCATTTCAGATCCTTCCTGGGTCCGGGGAGTCCACTTCTCTCCCTCTTGTCTCTCTCATGTTGCTATATTCCAGTGTCTGGGTGGTGATCCTCCAGGAGGATCTTTCTCTGTTGCTTACCCGGTTGCTATCTTCCCAGAAGTCCTAGGCTTCACTTGTTAATGGTCCCACCACTTCTTCACAGTATCATACTGGGCACCTCACTTCTAACATATGAAAACTTGGGGAGCACACAGAAACTAGCATATGCTTTATGATATTCACTGGAAACTTTAGAATTTAACATAATTTATTGTACCAGTTGAGGAATGAGAGACTTGTTTGTATATTTATCAGTGACTGGATGGATTATTTTATTGAACTCTGTTTCTCTTAGTATGTGGACACCTGATACCATTAGAAAGTATAGCCTTGGACATCTGCACAGATATTGTGATTACAATGCTTATAGTAGACCTTTCCTTGTGTTATCTCCAGATTTTTCATCAAATTGTCTTCCTATGTTGGTATCACACCCAGGGTTTTGGTTCTTCCGAATTGTCCTGTGTTGCCCTATTATTTTTCACAGTACCTTGGGCTGTAAATTATTCTACAATGTGATTCAATTAAATTGGTATCCCTTTGCAGGGGTAGTTTTTAAGGTGAGTCCTTCAGGTTTATGTGAAGCCAGGAGGGCTTCTCCTGGCTTTTTCCTCATTCTTTCTGGTGAACTATCTGCCTTAATGATTTAGTTTATGGCTCTTGTGAAGCTACTAGCCTCTTAATTGTTTACCATCAACATCTTAATTTTTTAAAGAGGATTCTAGGCTTGAACTTTACCCTCATCTGAGTTAAAATAAAGCCAGTTCCTTTGGGGAGAATTGTCTTTGTATCTGTCTGACTTTCACTCCGGTAAAACACTGAGCCATAGTCCTAGACTGCTGCCCACCACCACCACTGGTGAGGTGAGAAGAAGGGTTATTAGTACGCTGCTGTCTGTGTTGAACTTCATAGCTGTGAGTGGGGGGTGACTGCAACAGAGGAGCTCCTGACCTTTCAGCTGCACGTTCCTGGGCTTAGGTCTCTGCACGGTGGTGGGGAACAGGCAGGAGAAACTGTGGCAGCCTGTGCTCCTGAGGGGCACATCATAGAATTCAAACGTAGGTTGGGGCCAGAGGGAGCTCTGTGCTCTTTGTTATGTTTGCCTGTGAAGGAATGACTCTTGATACTGAATTGGGAGGAGGCAGACAGAGGTGAATATTTCAAATGCGAATGATCCTCAGCATTCTTTCAAAGTTTTAGCAGATGTTTTTCAATTAATGTGCCTTCCTTTGCTAGTCTGCCTTTAAGATAATTTCCAGAGACCTTAATAGTTGTTATGTTCACTGATTTTTATCAGTTATGTTTGTTTTGTTAGAGGCTGCATGTTTGTTTCGGCAGATGTTGTCAAGCCACCTTTAGCAGTGATCTTGTGGTTATACTTTAAAGGCATGCTTGAGACAAAGTTTGACATTAATTTTTTATTGAGTTTTTCAGTAACTGCTTAATATTATTCATAAATGTTGTAAAAACATTTTCCTTCCTTGTGCTTCAGAACTCACATTAAAAAAAGATTTTATCTTTGGATGAATTTGAATCTTAATACCACACTCAGAAGAACTGAGTTGTAGTTCAGTCTCTTCTGCATAATAACTGTGAGATTTTAGGATACTTATCCACTTTCACCTTATTTGCTAATCCAAAATACAGAAATAATAGTAGCTGTATTTAAATTATATAATGCCTGTGAAAAAACATACTCTAAAAACTTGAATTGGAGGGTGTTGTAAATCAAACTCAGAATGAATTAAAGTACTTCTTTTCTGAATTTGATCTTATGTAAGAATACTATCTATAAAATGCATTTTAGAGAGTCACTTGTTATAGTTTATGTGATTTTTAAATCCTTCATATGTTCTTGTAATGAATATTATTATAAAATTGTCTAAGATCTTTTAGCAAATCATTATTTTAGATATGTTTATTGTGGAATTATAGTAGCTGAAGGGGCACACAACATTTTTAGTAAATGCCTAGTAGTATAGTAATTTCTTTTATATATTCATATTTTTCTAATTTTCATAGCTTTGGGGTTCCCATAGGGTTCATTTTTCATATGTGGAAAAGATAATCATGATATATAAATTTTTTAAGCATCACAAAATCTAAATTTTGAAGACAATCTTAGAGGTGATCAGATCTGCTAGAAATTTCGTTCTCAATATCCCTGTCAAATCCTTCCCAGTCCCTACATGAATAAAACACATAGAAATAATGACATACACAGCCTCTAGATTCTATTTTTTATTCCACTTTACTTTCTTAGGGTGTTCGTAGTTTAGGAAACTTGTATAAATATATTTTATTAATATTTGACCATAGTTTTCTAGCCAAGATGTTGCCTCTTTCGAGAGACCAAAACCAAAAATAATTAAGTGGTTTACTTCAAGTTTTATGACTAATAGATATTAAAAACCAATTTAAAATTGAATCACTTATTTCCCTGCCTTGAGCATATAGTACGTACTTGGTGTATATCAGAGACTACAAGAATAAAAAACAGAATTGTCTAATTCTTCAGTTAAGAGCCCTCACTGTTAGAAAGAAAATCTCATACAGTAGAGGTTACTCTTTGGTTTGGGCTGACAAAGGTATTTGAGTGATCTAGGACAAAAAGACATGTCTAAATTGGGAAATTTCCTGAAAGAGGAAGACTTTGAGATGTAATTTGGCTCACACTGGCTAGAATGATTTCTAGAACAATCTTAGCTGTCATGCTTTTGTTTATATCTTAATCTAAATTTTTTCCTTTACTTTCCGCAGTGTTGATTGTGCACTCCTCACTTACTGAAAAGAAATAAAGTTAGAAAGAAATAAAATTTTTTTTCTCTGTGAAAACTCTCAACTATTGAACATCTCTATGTCTTTTAAATCTTTTCTCCAGATTTTTCTTCAGGTTTTTTATATTGCTTTTGAACATGTAAAAATGTTGATAGATGTTGGAAAAAAATATCAATTAGATCAAAATGAAGCATTTGTTATCATGATTTCTTCTCTCTGATGAAAGTATAATTATTGCTGTCGATAATATTTGTTTATTTTTCCTGATTATTTATTTTTTTGATGAGTTGCTTCTGACAAATTAGTAGAAAATGTAATGGAAATTACTTCATATTTTATCCAGGATAAGCATTTGAACATAAGGTAAAATGATTGCTTGAGGAAATTTGTCTTATTTTGGACATTTTGAGCTTTTGGTCAATTCATACCATTAGTGTTTTTTCTTACTTATTTGGTGTTTCCCTAAAGTAAAATTGGTACTTCTTATGTATTCCATATGATTTTTGGTTGTTGTTGTATTAGGATTTTGCCATGTAGGTCTTTTTTAGCCAGTCACAGGATTGTCATTTAGTTTTATGAAACACTGCATAGCTAATTTTAGATCATTTTCTAATCTTTTGCATAACATGTAATATAAAATTCTTTCTTTAGAGCAGTGGTGGCAAACCTATGCAATGCTTGCTGCAACTGGCTGTTGTCATTGAAAGCTCTTAAAGGTTTGCCATAAATGCTTTTTGACTTTTTGAATGCCAACATGTTTACATATGCTTACACATTATTTATATTACCTTTAGAACATCCTGGCTTTGAATCCTCGAACACAAACACATGCAACTCTGCGTTCCACTTTGGCCAAGAAATTAGACAAGAAACATTGGAAAAGAAACCCAGATAAGAACTGCTTTGTAAGTACTACTCTACTGATGTACAGTTTCCTAATGAAAAATTATATTATTCCACATATTGTAAAATAAAAATTTCCATATTATTACAAATACTACTAAATATGAGTAAAGCACAACTGACCTTTTCATATTTTAAATGTTTTATATTTGAATGCTCTCAAAAATGTTTAATTTTTGTCTTTAAAAATGTTAAACACTTAAAAATTCTTTTTATTTTTTTTCTAAAATCTTTAGAGTGTTCCATAAATTGTTTTCTTATAATTACAGAATGTCACAGTGTTTCCATCTTATAGATACATTCTAACTGAAGAAGATTATAGATATACTGTTCTCTACAAACTGTTTGAAAATGTGCTCTTGGGGAACATTTGAATGCTAGATGTTCAATATAAAACATCTAGTATTCCTAGGTGAATTATAGGAGCACAGCAGAGTTTCTCTGAGATTCCTTATTGCTAGATGCTTACTTACCTGGACCTACTAAGTCATCACAGACCTGGAACTGGAAGACTATAAGTGGTCATGCTAGCTTTTCATACTGTGATAAAATCCCTGACACAAGTCAACTTTAAGTTTTTGCTCAGTTTCAAAGACTTCAGTCCATTGTTAGCAGGCTCCATTGCTTTAACCTGTGGAGAGGAAAAAACATCATGGTAGAAGAACATGACAGAGATTGCTTAATTCATGACTCCCAGCAAACAGAGAAGAGGCCAGGAAAAGATACATCCTCTCATTATGCCTCCAGTGACCTGCTTCCCTCAGTGGGGTCCCACATCCTAGCAGCTATGAACTCATTCTAGGTTAATCCACTACTGAACTTAACACTCCATGGTCTAATCACCTACCAAAAACCCCACCTCGGAGGACATCTGCCTTTTGACGGGATATACAACTTTGAGTACAACCTTGAAGCCAATATTTTACATGCAATCCAAGGGGGAAATAAATCTTTAAATTAGAAGAGAAGTTTCTTTTTTACTGGATTTTCCCCAAATTTATTTTTCCAAAAATAGAGATTAATAGCATGAAGATATGTGACATTAGTTCTTTTAGTATTTTGTATATCCTGTCTTACTCTATGCATGATTTGCACTTTTCTTCCTCTTTACATTTAAGGGTAGAAAGAGAATATATGTGCTCACTTATATGGGTATCTTTACCTAATTAAAAAAATTGTATCACTGACCACCTAGCAAAGTATTTTGAATGCCACAAAACAATAGAAACACAGAGAAATAATATAGAATGGGAAGATCCCATAGCTGCTTAAAGATACCTTGAATTTTGAAATCAGCTTTTCTTGCTTCATTTCTGTAACCTTTGCTGCCATGTTTTTTCCACTGTACATCTTTGGGATGTCAACAGTATGGTAAAAATTAAATCCAGTGACAGGCTAAATTGTAAAGAATAGGAACAATTGAAGGACATTTAGAATAGAACCATGTAACTTTCAGACTTACCTCTCAAAGACTGTCAGGTCTAAATTTCTCATTTGAAAGGTGTGAGACTGCTGATTCATAGAGTGAAGCAGCTTTCTGGAGGCCTCTCCTTTATAGGTGGTCAAGCTTTTTTATAGTCAGGTTTCTATTTAGTGAAAGAGGGTTTCTCTGCCATGATTACTACTGATGCTGTCATTATTTTCTGGAAATTATCATTTTCAATCCATAATGTGATCCTATAATTTTTATCTTCTTAAAATATAATTCACAAAAGTACAGTGAGACCGTTTGTCTCCATAAAATACATATTGACAAAAATTGTTAGAAAAACTATTCAGTAATATCTTTGAGAATTTTCACTAGTACTGTTACAGCAAAAATTGGGCTGAATTCTGCAGGAGATTAAAGAACTCATTCAGAACAAATGGGACCGGTCACCCCCTATCTCCGATTTGCCCATCAGATGTGACCCTTAACTGCCTTTGTTCCCACCTAATATACATTTTTGGTTTCCATGGTAATAGATTGGAATGTTTAGGCCTGGCCAAAATTGTTTTCCTTGTGTCACGTGACTGGGTCAGGCTCCAGCCACAATGATACATACTTTCTGTACTCTGTTCTATATGTCTTCCTTTAGATACAATTTTTATCTAGGGCCAGGGTAGGGATGAAACAACTCAGGCAAGGTTTGTCTTTGGGGAAGCATTCCAGGGCGAAGTCAGGACTGCAAAGTTAGCTCTTTACAACCCCTCCGGGATGTTTCTCAAGACATTTTGAGGCTTGCACTAAGACTAGAATTATTCTATCTTAAAATGATATGCTAAAAGTCGCCATCTCTTACAGTGCTGTGTTTGCTAGGTCTGCTATAGCAAAATACTATTGACTGGATGGTTTAAACAATGAAAGTTTATTTTTCACAATTCTGGAGGCTGCAACTGAGATGACAACTTGTTTTTCCATATTCTTTCCCCTTTGTGAGCATGTGTCCAAATATCCTTTTCTTGCAGGGTTGCCAGTTATATGGGATTAGGACCTTATTTTAATTTAATTACATCTTTAAAAACTGTCTCAAAATACATTCAAATTGTTAGATACTGAGGGTAGGGATTTTGGAGAGATACAATTCAGCCTTAAACAAAGCCTTTGCATTATCAATATTCACTAATTCATCTTCAAGTACTACATCCTAAGGCAAGAATTAGAAATGTAGGTAAAGATTAATTAAGCAGAAAGAGGATTATCCTAGACATTATTATTCAGTTGAGGAAAAAGTAGGGGGAAATCTACTGAAATCCAACTATTGGGTCACATTTTTGTAAGTTAAAAAGCAAATCTATTTAATGATAAATTACTTTTACATAGTTAATAATCTGAGTAAAAATTCACAATCTGTATTACAAGAAAAGGAATGAAACATCTCAATATTTAATAGTGATTATATGTATATTTGTACACTTATCCACAAGTAATAAAACATACTAAAATATTAAAAGTTAGGGTTTTTTGGTGCTTGTGTATATTTCAGGTTTTCTGTAATGATCACATGTTAGTACAAAAATAAAATTAAAACTTTAAATCTATGTCAAAGAATGTACAAGTGTCAGTTTGAAAACTCAAGCAAGACACACCACACATAGCTTAACAGTGAGGTTCATTGGAAAATACGAAGCTAAGGTTCAAAGTTATCCTAAGTAAGCACAGTGAAATATTTCTTTTCCTTTTTAAATCTTTTTTGCTTTAATAAAGAACTGAATACTACCATCAAATATGACATACATTTTAATTCTATGCTTCTGTTTTATAATCACTTGACTAAGTTAACAATTGTGTCTACAGCAAACATAAGAATGAAAAAGTGGAGAGAAGACATATGAGCTACGCATACAAGATCTAAAGATGACACAGTCCGTAGAGTTTTATTTTTTTCCACTTACTGTCAGATTTAGAGTGTGGAAGAACTTAGAAACCAAAACAAACAAACAAACAGAAAGCCATAGACTCACTCACACAGAAGCCCCAACCAAAGCCTGATCTCTCTAGTCAAAGAGTCAGAAAAGGAGCAGCCCAATAAGACAGAAAACCTTTAGACAGAAACTGTCCTTCTCCAGTCAAATACCAACAATACAAACAAACTTGGCCCCTTCCTCAGCGACTCCAGCAAAAGCCAGTGGGGAGCTAGGCCCCATCCTGCTGTGAGCTAGTGAAATACCCAGCACCCTTATCCCAGGGGTAAGAGAGACAGTGGTGAGCTAGAACTTTCATACCTGTATGTGTATATAGACATCTATATATACACTAAGGATAACAGAGATTCTTACTACCAATTTCTATAGCTTTATTGAAAGCAATAGTTAATGTTTAATTGTTTGATCACTCTTACATGCCTATATTTGTTTAACTGAGTAACCAGTTTGGAGATATCAATCTGTAATATAATAACTACTGTTAATTTCTTATCACCTTTTCTGAAACTCTGTTGCTTCTATTACTTGTGTTTTATTTTATGTCTGTTTGCTTGTTATTGTATTTTTGTTTTTTATTTTTAAAAACAAATCAATAAATAAGATAAAATACAATAAAACAATAGCAAAAAAACCAGAACTTTCATACCTACTAGCTAGCTAGTGGTCCCCAGTAAGTAACAGAGCTAGCCTGTTCCCCAGCCTTTGGTTTCAGTAGAGAGACTTCCAGATTCTAAGACGATGTCAGAGATGCTAAGAAGATGACAGAGATGAAAACAATAGTCAAAAAAGAAATAGTGGCAGAAAGCATCCCAAATTTAGCAAGTGATATAAACCTACAGGTTATAAAACATGGGTAAGACGCAGATCCACAGCAAGACAAAACATAATTAAAACCTCTGAAAGTAGCACCCAGATGCTATCTTAATAGCAGCCATCTGTCTCGACTCAAATGAGGACACTGCGATGCAGAGTTGTGCTTCTGAGCCCTCCTTGGAGGTCCGGCCAGGAGAGTACCTCCCCACTGACTGCCTTTGCTCGGTGCATCCCTCCTTCTAAGCTGCTTCACCCTTCCTCTTGGGTGTGAAGTGCATGCACAGCTAAATCTCTGTTTTGGTTGATTTTTGCTTCTAGGAAAAAAATCTTCAAACTGCTGAAGGTGCTGTTTGGGTCCTCCCTGGCCAAACTTGTTGCAGCCAGTCGTTCTCTTCATCCTGAAATGTTTTCTTAACTTGGCTTCCAGGGCATAAACCTGCCTGGTTTTCTTCCTGTTCATTAGCATCTCCTTGCTCTTTCCGGGCTTCTTTGTTGATTATTCCTCATCTTGGACATTGGCTTAGATATCAATAGGTACCTTCTCTCCCCCACTCCTCTGTTCTTTCCACTCTTCCTCTTCCTTGTTTCTACCTCCCGCCGCCTGCCGCCTCCCTCCCTCCCTCCTCCCTCC
>PVLD010007327.1:0-92466 GCA_004027595.1 Dinomys branickii | reverse complement strand
TATATGGGTCCATACATCTACAATTCGAAGATATCAATGGATAAAGCAACAACTACTGTTGAGACCATATCACCTTGTCTATAGATTAGTTGTGATTGTACTATTTTCTATGATAATGGGTGTCTGTTTGTCAATATGTTTTTGTACTTTTATGTTTCTAAAATAAAAAAAAATAAAATAAAATAAAATAAAATAAAATTCAAAAAAAAAAAAAAGAAAACTTCCCTGGTAAGGAAAAATAATCTGACATACAATTAAGTGAGGTGTATACAACTCCAATTAGCTATGATCAAAAACAATCTATAGCCAGGTGAATCATAGTGAAGATTCTAGAAATTGAACCACAAAAAATTTTTTTAAAGCTGTTAGGAAAAAGAAACAGATTACCTATAAAGGAAAGCCCATCAGAATCACAGCTGATATCTCAGCACAAACCTTTAGGTCAAGAGGAGCTTGGAGTGAAGTATTTCAAGCTCTAAAGGAAAACAACCTTCAACCCAGATTGATGTACCCCATAAAAGTATCTTTCACAACAAATGGAGAAATAGGATATTTCCATGACAAAGAACATCTGAGGAAATTTAAGACCACCAAACCAGCACCCCAAACGTTTTGAAAGACATTCTAAAAAGAGGTAATAAAGACTACAACTCCATGAACCCCAGCAGGATGAATCCACCAGACAAGGCAAACAATTAAAAGGGATAGGAGACAACAACAGGAAAATAACATAACAAAGACAAGTCAATACATAACCATGAATTTTTTCATAACCATGAAGGTTAATGGCCTCAATTCACCAATCAAAAGAAACAGACTGAAAGACTGGATCAAAAAATAAGATCCAATAATATGCTGCATCCAAGGGACACATTTAATTAAAAAAGAACTTCATAGAATGGAAGTCAAAGGGTAGAAAACAATATGTGGCAGGAACCTAGAAAAGAGCAGGGTAGTTATTCTATTGCCAGACAAAGTGGATTTCAATCAAGACTGACTAAGAGAGACATGAAAAGTCATACCACCTTCTAAGGGAACAATCCAACAGAAAGAGATAACAACCATAAATATATATGCAACAAATACCACTACACCCAACTATATAAAACAGGTGTTAATGGGTATGAATGGGGATCTCAACACACCACTGTCACAAATGGATGATTTACTAGACAAAAACAATCAACAATGAAATATCAGAACTGAACCAAGCTTTTGAACAAATGAGCTCAGTAGATGTCTGAAGAGTGTTCTACTCCACAACATCAGAATATACATTCTTCTCAGCTGCACATGGGATGCTCTCCAAAATAGACTATATGCTAGCTCATAGAACATTCTTGAGTAAATGCAAATGAATTGAAATTACCCTATGGATATTATTAGACCAAAGTGCAAAAACAGTGGAAATCAGTGGTAAAAGATGCCAGAAAATCTTCATAAACACATGGAAATTAAATAGCACTTTCCTGAATGGCCAGTGGGTCATAGATGAAATTCAAGAAGAAATTAGACAGTTTCTCCAACTAAATGATAATGACAATATGACATACCAGAACTTATGCAATGCAATGAAAGCAGTCCCACAGGGAAATTTATAGTGGTGAGTTCCCGTATCAGAAAAACTGAGCAATCTGAAGCAAGGAACCTAATATTGAACCTCAAGTTCTGAGAAAAAGAAGAGCAAGAAAACCCCAAAGCTCATTCAATGGGGGATATTATAAAGATCAGAGCAGAAATTAATGCAATGGAGGCTCAGAAAACAATGCCAAAAAAAATCAATGAATCAAAGAGTTGGCTCTTTGAAACATTACAGAAAATCGACAAATCCTTAGCCAAGCTTACCAAAAAACAAAACAAAAAAAAAGATTCAAATCCACACAATTAGGAATGAAAGGGTGAAATCACAACAAACCTAAAGAAATCCAGATCGTCTACACTCACTTTGAGAACTTGTCTCTAATAAGATGGAAAATGCAGAAGAAATGGAAAGATCCCTAGATACAAATGAATTACCAAAGCTGAATCAAGAAGACCTAAAAATTCTAGATAAACCAATATCAATCAATGAAACTGAAGATGTAATTCAAAACCTGTGAACAAGGAAAAACCCGGGCCCTGACAGATTCACTGCTGAATTCTACACGAAATTTAGAGAAGACCTAATACCACTACTTCTCAAACTCTTTAATGAAATAAGCAATGCTGTCAGAGTCTTTCCTGGAAACAAGCATTGCCCTGATACCAAAACCCGAGAAGGATCCAACTAAGAAAAAGAATTACCAGCCAATCTCTCTAATGAACATAGATACAAAAATCATCAATAAGATACTGGCAGACAGAATGCAGAAAATCATCAAAAGATTATACACCATGACCAAGTTAAATTCATCCCAGGGATGCAGAGATGGTTAAACACACATAAATCAATAAATGAAATACATTGTATTAACAGGGCCAAAGATAAAAACTAAATGATCATCTCAATACATGCAGAAAAAGCTTTTTGACAAAGTCCAATGTTCCTTCACGATAAAAAAAAAAACTACAGAAAATTGGAATGGATGATCTTTATCGCAATCTGATAAGAGCCATCTGTGACAAACCAACAGCCGACATCATACTAAATGAACAAAATGGCCAGGCGTGGTGGTGCATGCCTATAATCCCAACACTTGGTAGGCTGAAGCAGGAGGATCATTGTGAGTTCGAGACCAGCCTGGGCTACAAAGTGAGCTAAGGCCAGTCTAAACTTCATAGTGAGACCCTGTCTCAAAAAAGACAAAATAAATAAATAGAAATAAATGAACAAAATTTGAAAGCTTTCATTCTAAAATTAAGAACAAGGTATCCACTGTCTCCACTCTTATTCAATACAATTCTGGAAACTTTAGCCAGAACAATCAGACAAGTCAAAGAAATAAAAGGAATAACAGTAGGAAAGGAAGAAGTTAAACTATCACTATTTTTAGGATGACATGATGCTGTACATAGAAGGCCCAAAAAACTCTACTAAAAACTTCTAGATTTAATAAACAAATTCAGTATCATAGCTGGATACAAAGTCAACATTCAAAAAACAAGCCTTATTGTACCCAAATAACAAATTCACTGAGAGAGCAAATAAGGAAACAACATCTTTCATAATAGCACCAAAAAAATGAAATACCAATGAAACAATCTGGCAAAGGATGTAAAAGACCTCCACACTGAAAACTACAGTACTCTGAGAAATGAGATTGAAGAGGATATCAGAAAACAGAAAGATTTTCTGTTGGGTAGGAAGAACCAGTATAGTGAAAATGGTCATACTTTCGAAACTGTTATATAGATTTAATACAATTTTTTTTGGTCTTTTTGAGACAGGGTCTCAATATGCAGTTCAAGTGGTCTTGAACTTGCTTTGTAGCCTAGGCTGGTCTTGAACTTGCAAAGATCCTCCTGCCTCAGCCTTCCAAGTACTAGAAGCATGAGCTACCATGTTTGGCAGATTTAATACAATTTTTATCAAAATTCCAATAGCATGTCTCACAGAATTAGAGAAAACAGTCTTAAAATTCATTTGGAACCAGAAGGGACCTAGCATAGCAAAAGCAATTCTGGGCAGCAAAGGCAAGCCAGGGTGCATCACAATCCCTGACTTGAAGTTATATAATAAACATGCTGTGATAAAAACAGCATGGCTTCGGCAAAGAAAAAGACCCAAAGATGAATAGAACAGATCAGAAGACGCAGAAACAATTCTGAACATACTCAGCCACCTTGTCTTTGACAAAGGTGCCACTGTCACTGGAAGGAAGATAGCCTCTTTAACAAATAGTGCTGGAAAAACTGGCTTTCCACATGCCAAAGATTAAAATTGGACCCATGTCTTTCCCCATGTACTAAACTAAATTTGAAATAGATCAAAGATCTACATATTGAATCAGAAACATTAAATCTGCTGGAAGATAGAAGAGGTAAAACTATCGAAGACATTGGTGTAGGCAAAGACTTCATGAGCAGAAGCCCAATCTCATAGGAACTATCACAAAGAATTAACAACTGGGATCTTACCTTATTAAAAAGCTTTTGCACAGCAAGGGAAACCACCAACAAAGTGAAGTGACAACACACAATGTAGGAAAAAGAATGTTTGCCAGCTGTTCTTCAGACAAAAGATGACTATTGAGAACATATAAAGAACTCAAGAAAATCAGATCTCCCAAATTTAAAGACACAATCTAAAAATGGGCATCTGAGATGAATACACACTTCTTAGATGAAGAAATACAAACAGCAAATAAATAAGCTCAATATCACTGGTCATTCAAGATGCAAATTTAAGCAACACTGAGATTTCATTTCACCCCAGAAAGAATAGCTACCAATACAAAATCAATCAATAACAAATGCCAGAGAGGCTGTGGGGGAAAAGGAGCCCTTCTCCACTGTTGGTAAGAGTGTACACTGGTGCAACCACTGTGGAAATTCCTCAAAGAACTAGGATTAGAGGGCCCATTCCACTCAGTTATTCCCCTTTTGAGTATCTTTCCAGGAGAATTAAAAGCATCACACCACAGCAATATATGTGCACTCATGTTTATAGTAGCACAATTTGTAACAGCTAGATCTTGGAAACAACCCAAATGCCCATCAACGGAGAAATGGATACAAAAGATGTGTTATTTTTATACTATATAGTACTATTCAGCTATAAAAAAGGATAAACTTGAGACTTTTATAGATAAATGGATGCAACTTGAGACCATATTCATAAGTGAAATAAGCCAGACTCACATGTGTAAACATAATATTGTCTCCCTAGTGTGAGAAGCTGAAAGAGTAGGTAAGATCCAAAAAGTACAATAGATATTGTAAAATGGAAAGAAATTGTTCAAAAGGAAAGAGAACCTCGGATGTGGGAAAGGAGAAAAGAAAAGGGAAAAGCAAAAAAAAAAAAAAGGTAGTTAAGATAGTTATACTACTAATTTCTCTTAGTTCATTGAAAAGAACGGTTTTAATATATTAGTATTGTCCAAACAATATTAGTACACTAATACAAAAGACTAGTGTTGTTTGGACAATTAAATGCCTATATCTTGTACTCTCAGTAACTAACTTAAAGATAACAATACACAATATATAACCATTGTTACTCTCCTGTTATCTTCTTTTGAAATTTTGAGGTTTTTTTCTCCTTAAAATAAAATTTCAAAAAATAAATATTCGACTTGCTCTACATTAGAAATGACAATCAGACAATAAACTCAGAACATAATTAATGAATAATGCAAATAGATTCAAATACTCTTTCGTGATTAATTAGCCCCCACAGGCACGAACCAGACTCTGCTTGGAAGAAAAGTCAGGAAAACAAGAGAAAGAAAATGTCACATGTTTTCAGACAAACCATTGTTAAGCATTTTCCTCTCTAAAATTAATCCTAGTGATACCTCTAACTCTTTGAGGCTGTTGCTCTCTGTTCTCTAGGTCTATGAGATTCTCTTATCTCAGTGATTTCAATTTTCCATAAACCTGTGCACATTCAGTACAAATGTTATAAATAGAGCTGATATTCAGTGTACTTATTGTACTTAATGTTTAGTGGTGTAATTACTTTCTCCTATTTTGAAGTCTGATGAAGTCAGGGATATAGTCCTAGAATCTACAGTGATACTTGCCGAATACTAAGTGGGTGTTTGTTTGATCTAGTGAGGCAAATGAACGGATGCCTTTGAAGCATTGGACTCTAAGAATCTTTGAGGATTATAGAGGACTTGTCTCTTTTGGAAATTTTCAAAGATGTGTTAAGTGAACATGCAATAGATGAATTTAAGGGTTTTTTTCTTAATGAAAACAGATTTCTGGAGCGGGAGTAGGCACTAGCTAAACGCAGAAGGAACACGCGCATGCGGAAACCCCAGACGCGATGTAGAACAACACGTCAGTTCCCAAGCCTGTGACTCATCTCCGGCCACAGGGAGATGTCTGGGGCTGTGCTGTCCTCAGGACAGTGGGGGTCCTGCGCGTCTCGCGCTGCGGGCATGTGTGGGGAAGGAGCGCGGTGCGTGTGTCTGCGCTTTCACTCCGTTCATTTCCCCATCGCCTCCTACCCTGGGGCCACACACCGTCCCTGCTCTCCGCTGCCCTGCAGGGCAGTCACTGAGCTCAAGCTGGCCGGCTGAGGTGTCCTGTCCCCTTGCTGCATGGCTAGCACAAGGCTTGGCAGATGACCCAGCCAGGGTCAAATGGAAAACTATTCTAAATCTGGATTTCTGGCAACAGCCTTCCCTGACAGTGCAAAAGGGAGTAAAAGCAAACAGAAATGAGAAACAGAACAAGCGAAGATGGTTGGCTGAGCTCTGTATCAGGCCTCCAAAGCTTTGGTTCCGCTGCTGTTCATTGCTTCAGTTCTGCAAGGCGGCCACCTTTGTTGCTGAAGCTACTTTGTAATAGGCTTTATTTTCAAGTCGCAATAGCCCCAAAGTACCGTGTGTGTGTGTGTGTGTGTGTGTGTGTGTGTGTGTGTGTGTGTGTGAGTGTGTGAGTGTGTGTATGTTCTACTGGGGATTGAAAACAGGCCACTTTACCACTGAACCATTTTACCGGACTTTCTTTTTCTTTTTTTGAGAAAGAGTCTAGCTAAGTTGCCCAGGCCAATATCGAAGTTGTGATCATCCTGCCTCAGCCTCCAGAGTACCTGGAATTTCAAGTAGGCAACGCCTTACCCAGCACCCTCGTATATTTAAACCATCTTTTTGGCGAGTTAAGGATGAGTTTTCCACGCGTTCATAATGTCGGCCACAAGGTGGAGCCACATTATAGCATCTTTCAAAGGCTTCTACCCGGCCTCTCAAGCTGACCCCAAATTTTAACGTCTTGTTTATGCCCCACATAGATTCTACCAGGAGTCTCAAATCTACAGGATTCTCTATGCAACACAGGCGTCCTGCACACCAGGTTTTTGCTTTACGGTCAAACACGGAAACAAGCATGTGAAAAGATGAGGTTTGGACGTTTCTTTTCTTTTTTAAAGAAAAATTGTTTAAGAAAGAACAATAGTAAAGTGCCAACAGACAAAAACAAAACAAAGCAAAAACAATAAGAAGGATACAGGGTTTCAGAACAAAATGATAGGGATTAACAATGGTTGTTATACTATATATTTTTATCTTCACTGAAGTTGGTCAGGTTACCAGATGTAAGAATGCGAGATTAATCAAACTACTAGAGAGAATAAAAAATAAAAACAAAACAATTATAAATGATATAGAATTTCACCAAATGAGATGACAGGAATTCAGCAATGGCTGTTGTGTTTGCATATTGCTGTCTTCAAATTAGTTGTTAGATTACCAGATATAAGCACACAAAATTGGTCAAAATAAATAAATAAATAAAGCGTTCACTGTTCCTTCCAACAAACCACCAGATATCAGCAGTACAGTTATCCCAGCTACCCTTCCCTTCCTTCTTTCTTTCTTTTTCTCCTTTCCCTCAACCCAGCTCTCCCCTCTTTTGAGGAATTTCTTTCCCTTTCTCAATATCTACTGTACATTTTGGGTTCCACTCAGTGTTTCATGTTCTTACACTAGGGAGACAACACAATGTCTACATATGTGGGTCTGATTCAGATTCGCAGCTCAACTAAGAAAATGTTAGGAAATGCCCTGCCAGCATTTGTTATTGATTGATTTCTTGAAGATAGCCATTCTTTCTGGAGTGAGATGGAATCTCAGTGGTGTTTTAATTTGCATCTCTCAAATGACCAGTAATGTTGAACATTTTTTTCCTATATTTATTTCTGCCTCTTCATCTGAGAAGTGTCTATTCATTTCAGATGCCTATTTTTTGATTGAGTCTTTAAATTAGGAGGTCTATTTTTTTTAATTTTTATATAATCTAGATATTAGTCTTTTGTCTAAGGGACAGCTAGCAAAAAAAATTTCCAACAAGGTGGGTTGTCTCTTCACTCTGTTGGTGATTTCTCTTGCTATGCAAAACCTTTTTAATAAGATGAGATCCCAGTTGTTAACTTCTTGGGATATTTCCTGTGCAGTTGGAGTTTTATTCACAAAGTCTTTGCTTGCATCAGTGTTCTCAAGAGTCCTACCTATTCCTTCTTAAAGCAGATTCAGTGTTTCTATTTTAACATTTAGATCTTTGATCTATTTCAAATTTAATTTAGTGCATGGTAAAAGATATGGGTCCAGTTTTGATCTTTGGCATGTGCAAAGCCAGCTTTTCCAGCACCATTTATTAAAGAGGCTATCACAAAGTATTCTTCACTTTGAGAAGAATCCAGAGAAAGTGTTTGGCACCTTTGTCAAAGACAAGGTGGCTGAGTATGTTCGGAATTGTTTCTGCATCTTCTGATCTGTTCCACTGATCTTTGGGTCTGTTTCTTTGCAAGTGCCATACATTTTATCATAGCAGCTTTATAATTTCAAGTCATGGATTGGGACATCCCCTCCCTTGCATCTGTTGCACAGAATTGCTTTTGCTATTTCAGGTCTCTTCTGGTTCCAAATGAATTTTGTAATTGTTTTCTCTATTTCTTTGAGACATTTGACTGGGATTGCGTTAAATCTGTATAACAGTTTTGGAAGTATGGCCACTTTCACTACATTGTACCTGGGTATTCAAGAACAAGGGCTATCTTTCCATTTTCTGATATCCTCCTCCAACTCCTTTTTCAGAGGGCTGCAGTTTTGAATGTAGAGGTCTTTTACATCCTTCATTACATTGTTTCCTAAGTATTTCATTCTTTTGAATGCTATTGTGAATGGTATTGTTTCACTAAGTTCTCAGTCAGTGAGTTTGTTATTGGTGTACAGGAAGGCTATTGGTTTTTGAGTGTTGATTTTGTATGCAGCTACACTACTGAATTTTGTTATCAAATCTAGAATTTTTTTAGTGGAGTTTTTGGGGTCTTCTATGTAGAGTATCATGTCATCCTCAAATAATGATAGTTTAACTTCTTGTTTTCCTATCCTTACTCCTTTTACTTCTCTCTCTTGTCTAATTGTTCTGGCTAATGTTTTCAGAGCTTTATTGAATAGGAGTGGTGGCAGTGGACAACCTTGTGTCATTCCTGACTTTAGAATGAAAGCTTTCTTTTTCATCCTTGTAGTACAATGTTGGCTATTAGTTTGTCATAGATGGCTTTTATCAAATTGAAATAAAGACCATATATTCCAATTTTTGTAGAGGTTTTATCATGAAAACTTGGTCAAAAGCTTTTTCTGCATCTATTGAGATGCTCATGTGGTTTTTGTCCTTGGATCCATTTATATGGTACATTACTTTATTATTTTGAGTATGTTGAACCATCCCTGCATCCCTGGCATGAATTCCACTTAGTATACAATCTCCTTGATGATTTGCTGCATTCCATCTGCCAGTATCTTATTCAAGATTTCTGCATCTGTGTTCATTAGGGAGATTGACCTGTAATTCTCTTTCTTAGTTGGATCCTTCTCTGGTTTTGGTATTGGGGTAATGCTTGCTTCCAGGAAAGACTGACAGTGTTGCATATTTCATTAAAGAGTTTGCAAAGTAGTGGTACTAGGTCTTCTCTAAATTTCCTGTAGAATTCAGCAGTGAATCCATCAGGGCCTGGGTTTTTCTTTGTTCATAGGTGTTGAGTTACATGTTCAATTTCATTGACTGATATTGGTTTATTTAGAATTTCTAGGTCTTCTTGATTCAGCTTTGATAATTCATATGTATCTAGAAATCTGTCCATTTCTTCTGCACTTTCCAGCTTGTTAGAAGACAAGTTCTCAAAGTGATCTTCTGGATTTCTTTAGGTTCTGTTGTGATTTCACCCTTTTCATTCCTAACTGTATGGATTTGAGTCTTCTCTTTCTTTTCTTGTTAAGCTTGGATAAGGGGTTATCAATTTTCTTTCATGTTTCAAAGAGCCAACTCTCTGATTCATTGATTTTTTGCATTGTTTTCTTAGCCTCTACTGCATTAATTTCTGCTTTATTTTTGTACTTTCCTTTCTTGAATGAGCTTTGGGCTTTACTTGTGCCTCTTTTTCTCAAGGCTTGAGGTTCAGTATTAGGTCGCTTGCTTCAGCTTGCTCAGTTTTTCTGATATGGGAACTCACCACTATAAATTCCCCTCATGGGACTGCTTTCATTGCATTGCACAAGTTCTGGTATGTCATTTTGTCATTATCATTTAATTGTAGAAACTTTCTAATATCCTCTTGAATTTCATCTGTGACCCATTGGTTGTTCAGAAAGGTGCTATTTGATTTCCATCTGTTTATGAAGATTTTCTGGCATCTTTTACCACTGATTTCCACTGTTTTTGCGCTTTGGTCTAATAATATCCATAGGGTAATTTCAATTCATTTGCATTTACTCAAGAATGTTCTATGAGCTAGCATATAGTCTATTTTGGAGAGCATCCCATGTGCAGCTGAGAAGAATGTATATTCTGATGTTGTGGGGTGGAACACTCTTTAGACATCTACTGAGCCCATTTGTTCAAAAGTTTGGTTTAGTTCTGATATTTCATTGTTGATTGTTTTTGTCTAGTAAATCATCCATTTGTGACAGTGGTGTATTGAGATCCCCATTCATATCTGTTAATATGTATTCCCATTAACATGTTTTATATAGTTGGGTGCACTGGTATTTGTTGCATATATATTTATTATTGTTATCTCTTCCTCTTGGATTGTTCCCTTAGAAGGTTGTAGTGACCTTTCATGTCTCTCTTAGTCAGTCTTGGTTGAGATCTACTTTGTCTGCCAGAAGAATAACTACCCTAATTTTTTTAGGTTCCTGTCATATAGAGTACTGTTTTCTACCCTTCGACTTCCATTCTATGAATTTCTTTTTTAATTAAGTGTGTCTCTTGGATGCAGCATATTATTGGATCTTATTTCTTGATCCATTCTTCTGGTCTGTTTTTTTGTTTTTTGTTTTTTTTTATACTGGGAATCGAACTCAGGACCTTGCACTTGCCAGGCAGGCACTTGTGCCACTGAGCCACATCCTGGCCCTATTCTGTTTCTTTTGATTAGTGAATTGAGACCATTAACATTGATGGTTATAACTGATATGTATTAACTTGTCTTTGTCATGTTATTTTCTTGTTGTCTTTTTCTCCCTCTGTTTAATTGTTTGCCTTACCTGGTGGGTTCATTTTGTTGGAGTTCATGGGGTTGTAGTTCATATTATCTCTCTCTAGAATGTCCTTCAGAATATTTGGTGGGCAGATTTGGTGGTTATGAATTTCCTCAGGTGTTATTTTGTCATGGAAGGATCTTATTTCTCCATCAATTTTGAAAGAGAGTTTTGCAGATTCATCAATTTGGGTTGAAGGCTGTTTTCTTTTAAGACTTGAAATACTTCAACCTCATCTTTACTTGAGGATTTGTGTTGAGAAGTCTGCTGAGATTCTGCTGGGATTTCTCCATAGGTGATTTGTTTCCTTCCTCTAAGAGCTTTTAATATTCTGTACTTATGTCGAATTTCTGGAATCTTGACTATTATATGCCTTTGTGTAGTTTTTATCATGGCTAGTTGGAGTTCTATATGCCTCACTTAATGTGTGTCAAACTGCTTTTCCCTGCTTGGGAATTTTTCTACCATGCCATGTGTAAATAAGCTTTTTATGTCATTTCTGTGATCTTTTGCTTTGTCATTATCTCTTATCAATCTTATAGTATTTCTTTGAATCATCTAGAAGCTGTTGGTTTGATATTTCATGGTCACTTTCTATTTTTAAGAAATCTTTCTTTTCATGATCACTAACCACAATCCTATCTTCTAGACCTGAAATTTCATCCTCACATTGGCTCACCCTGCTACATATACTTTCAGTGGAATTTTTAGTCTCCCGGATAACTGTTTGAATCTGTTTTGTGGATTTCTTTTCTTTCCTGTCTTAGACATTCATAGTTTCCATCATTTTCCTAAGCTCCTCTATTTTTTAATCTGTATCTGCTCTAGAGTTACTAAGCACTAAATCTTTCATTATGGTCACCATCTCTGTAGTTATCTGAGAAATTATTTCTGAATTGATTTTTTTCTAGGGCCTTGTTCATCTACCTTGTTACTTCCACTGTTTCAGGTTCATAGCGCCCAGGTGGTTGGTTTTTTACTTGTTCCACCTCATTCCCCCTGGGCTTGGGTTTGGTATCTGAGGTTGCATCTTGTTTAAATGTCTTCTCATTCTTTTTTATTTACTTTAATTCCTGGGTTGATGCTTGTAAATTGCTTATGGTGAGTACTTTTATTGCAATTATTTAGAACTCTTAGGAAATGACTACTTCTCAGAGATGTCTTCCAGATGTAGCTGGCTTTGGGGTTCTCAAGACCCCACCTCTTCACTTTATTGGGGATGAGGAGGTCTTGCCTACTTGGCCCAACTCCTAGTTCTTCAGCATTGGCCTATAGATTTACAATCCTCAGGCAATCTCAGCCTTGGTACATCAGGAAGAACAACTGATTCTAACAATCATGTCACCTCGGCTAAAGTAGTGCAATCATCAGGATAGCATCAAACACAACCTAGAAAACGACAAACTGTGGTAATTATGAACTTGCCACCTTTACCTGTGTGAACTATATTTGTGGTTAAATAACAAAATCTAAAATAATCCATGAAATTGTATACAGTAAATATGTCTTCAATATGTCAATTTTACCCTCAGGGGAAAAAATTTTAAAAATTTAAAAGTTGTTAGGGAAAGAAATAGGGAAACAGAAGAGGAAGATGTTAGAAGCAAGGTTGGAGAAGAAAGGAAGATTATTCCAACTTGGGAAATGTGAAGAGGACAGGAGGGAGACAAGGGAGGAATAAAAACAAGAATAGAACACAAAAAAATCTAGAAACCATGTTACTCATATACTCATATAAAAACAGGCACAACCAAGAAAAAGACAAAAAAGAAAAAGAAGAAGAAGAAAAGAATAGGAAAATATGTCCATTTCATGGCATATCTCTGCAGCTCTAGTAGACTATGTAGGCAGATTGAGTCCAGATCTGAGATCATTAATCCCAGCAAGCCAGCCATAGATTTAAGGGAGGACAGTGCATAATCCCAGCAACCCTGCACCTTAGTTCTACTGAAGTTCAGGCTGGTTTCTGGCTGTTAGGCTGGAACCAAATTTGATTTGCTTGTAATATTACATGTGCCTCCTGCTGGCTTGAACTTGGCAGCCTCACCCTGACACTGGGAGCCACTAGTTGGAGCTGGTCTATAGCTCTTCTGAGTTCTGAGATCAGTTGGTCCCTCTCCAAGATAGATACCAGCCAATTACTCTCTCCTGGAGGATGTCTAAACCCAAATGACTCACCAGCCACTTCAGGCAGCTGCTTCCACTGGTGCATTTCTCCGTGGAGGTCCCTGAGATCACCAGTAGTTGCCATGCATCTGCAGATTCAGGATGTCCTTCCCACACAGTGAGTCTAGGCTCCAGGAGAAAGCTCTGCTTGCCATCTCCTTCTTCTGGATTGAAATCTCTCTCTTTGCTCTCCCATGGGCTTCAGTTCTCACTTCAGATCCCTCCTGGGTCCCAGGGACCCACTTCCTTCCTTCTATTCCTCATGTTACAATATTCCAGTGCCTGGATACCAAATCTCAGAGAGGCTTTTCCTGTGCTGCTCATCCCTCTGCCATCTTCCCAGAAGTATGAGACAGGGACTTTCTGCCTCAGGTTCTAAGTGCTGGGATTATGGTCATACACCACCATGCCCAACCAAACAGAACTTGCTATTATTTTTAAGTTGTTTTCCCTGTTGATAACTTCAGATCACTAGTTTCTGTCCCCCTGTCTATCCCAGACCTGATGGTCACCAACTGGCCTGAGAAGTCTCCTTTAAGTTTGCCTCCAGTTTCAAGTTACAGCCTACAACACATAAAGTCAATTCCAAAATACTCTATGTCTTACCGATTCTACCCCTGAATTATGTTTTAATATGAGTTTATGAAATTGGAAGGACAGTCCTCTTGGATAATACATTATAGTTGTAGTACCATAATAAAAATTTTATGAACTATGAAGAAAAATTCTTCCATCTTGTCCCTCCTTTTTAGTAAAATACCACCATGTGTGATATTCTGATCATAGCCTGCAACTTTCCCTTTGACCAGTAGGCAGAGTTTGTAATTACAAAGTTCTATTTACTTATTTACTCAATATTTTTCTCTTCCTCTCTATACCAATCTATCTCCATGTAGGAAGGACTACATCTACTTTATACCACTATGTATCTAGCACCTATGACTGGCACTCAATAAATATCTATGGAGGCATTCAATAAATATTTATTAAATGAATAAAGAAATGAATGTCTAAGTTATAAATCAGTTTTCTGAATAGAGAGGTATTGGGTTAAATAACCCTTAGTTATTGCGGGCTGATCAGGCCCACAGTCTCCCAAGTGAGAGGACAGTGAAGGCTTAAGTAAATGAGACAATTGAAATGATTTCTAGGGCTCCAGGAGGGTCTAACTCTCTTACAGCATTCAGTATTCTCTGGGTTTAGACAAATACTTCTCTGGGCAGCCCGTATTTATTAGATTTTCAGACAAAGGAGGGACATACTCAAGAAAACACAGGAATCTGAGCAGGACCTTGGGAGAATTTTCCCAAGTAGTAAATTATGTCAATGAGAAGAACTAAATTACCTGTAGATTGGTACTTATTGTAGGAGTGTGGAGCCAACAGCTACAGTCTCCTTTAAGTTAATTGGAGTTGAAGCCAAACATCCTCAGCTGTGGCCTTATCTTGTCCTTTGAGGTGTCACAGCTTCACAGGCCAATACAGGCCTCAGTGGTGACCAGGGACACAAAGACGTTCACTTACTATGAATCTGCTGCCCATCCTCAGACAAGGTGCCTAAGCTTCGGACAACTCACAAGTAAACATGGAAAGCCAATTGATTAATATTAAATTAATATTAATATTAATTAATATTAAATCAATGTTATTATTAAATATTATTTAATATTATTAAATATTAATAATAATTTAATATTAATGTTTAATATTAAATAATTTGATGGTATTAATATTTAAATATTATATTTTTATTTTATTATTTATTATTTAATAATATGAAATTAATATTAAATCCTGCTCAGGGCCACTTTGTAGTGGTCCCCAACAGAGAAGGTTTCTATAAACTAGGTAATCTATGTGCTAATGAGTAATGATTAGGTACCCAGATCCCCTCCTAGCCACAAAGTCTGGGATCTATACCGGCAACTCATTTCTAGTACATCCCTTCATCCACCTAGTGAGGGCTGACTATGAACTCCTAGTTCTGTTCTGTTCCATCCAGCATTCTCCCTAAACTCCAATGGACATACACAAATTTTCATAGTCCATTCTATGTTATGACACCAGAATCCCAGGGGCTGGAGAATGTATAAACAATAGAAGGTGATTTGGCTCATGATTCTGGAGGCTGAAAAACCCAACATCAAGTTGTTTGAATTTATAAGGGCCTTCATGCTGCACTGTCCCATGGTAGACAGAAGGGAGAAAATAGAGCGGGAGAAAGAGGACTGAACTCACTGTTACAGCAGATCTACATTTGAGATAACTAAAGCATGTCTGTGAGTGTGACATTAATCCATCTATAAGGGTACAGACCTCAGGACCTAACCACCTCCCAACCCTGTTGCACTGGGTCAGTTTTCCAATGCATGAACTTAGGGAACACATTAGAACACTAGCATGGATTATCCCTGACCCAGGCGCTAATGTTAGATGGGTGTTGGTTAGTTGCTATCTCTCTAGCACCCTCTCATTCAGTACTCGCTCTGAGTCAAGCATTCAACCAATCACCACATGGTCATTGTCTCACTTGCTCTCCCCCGCACCTGACAGATGACATAAGTGGACCTGTTTTGCAAAGGAGTAAGAGACCCTTCCACAGGTTAATCTGTTTGCCCGACAGAAGACTAGGTTTCAAGCCGTGCTGGAACCCAGATTCATGATGTGGATTAGGAGGTGGCAAATACCACACCAAGGGCTGGAAAAACAAGAAGAGCAAGGTCAACTATTTGACTTTGAGTTGCTGAGACCTCTACCGACACTCGCTACCACCAGTCTCCACGCGCAGCCTGCAGCGATTGCATCCTTTAGAGAGGATGGATCACTACACAATCTTTGGCCATGCCGTTAAATGCAAAGATCCTGGAGCTTAGAGCTACAACTGTGATTCTAGCCTCAGCCCTGGCATCTACTAGTTATGAGTCCAGTATTGGCCTCCATTTCCTGTCTGAAAAAAAAAAAGATAAAGTATAATCCCTGCTTAGCTCATAGTGCAACTATGAATTTCACAGGTTTGCCAAATACAGTTCTGAAAGCTCTGAATACAAGGCTAAGGGGTATTGTTTACGCCAAGCTGAAGCTGGATTTCACATGCTCCCACTGCAGTTGTCACTTCTATTCATAAACAGCTATAATCAGCTCATAAAAATTGAAGAAGGGAAAGCACACTCATGGTTCTCAGCAGAGGAGGGACTGCAGGAGCAGGAAGCGAGAGCTGGCTCTTCAGCCGTCCTGCGCTGCCCAGGTGGTTAGTTGATTAGCAAGCTTCTGACCTTGCATATGTTACAAACATTCTTTTTACATTTTGAGTATCAAATAATAAATGTTTAGATTATTTAACAAACTAAGGCGTTATTGGAGGGGAATAATCTACAAAGCAAGAGGCTAGAAAGATGTGGACTTTCCCGTCTGCTCGTTTTTTTGTTTGTTTGTTTTGTTTTGTTTTGTTTTTTGCGGTACTGGGGATCAAACTCAGGACCCTGCACTTGCCAGACAAGCGCTTATTCAACTGAGCTATATCCCCAGCCCTGCTCGTTTGTTTTTTGTCTTTCTTGGAGACAGGGTCTCTGTATGCAGTTCAGGCTCGCCTTGAGCTCACTTTGTAGCCCAGGCTGGACTCGAACTTGCAACAATCCTCCTGCCTCAGCCTCCTAGGTGCTGGGATTACAGGCATGCACCACCACACCCAGTTGATGTGGACTTTCTTCCAGGGAACTTTTCTATTTGACCTTTTTGATGGAAGAAACTTAAGGCCACACAGATTTTAGGGCTGCAGCTGGGAATAGAGGGAACACATCTAACCTGTTCATTTCTTTAAACTCAGATGCCACCAAATTTTAGCCTTGGAATAGGGTGAGTCCCCACTCTCCACCTAAAAGCCTCTGTCTCCCCTTTGGAAGAGTGGGAGACCATTTCTTCTCCCCAGAAAGAATTTTCTTCTCGCCTAGAGAGACGGCACATTTGTCGTGACTGTAAATTTACTTGCAAGAACAACTGGCTTTACACAGGCCATCTGGAGAAGACAAATGTCTCGTAGAAGCATGTGGGAAATTTCGCCGACAACATATGTAGCTAAATGAACTGGCTTTGGCAGGGCGGAGGGCAGAACATTCCATTACACATGAGGAAGGTATTTCAACAATCACCTCCAAATAAACACACATCCATCTTATCATTTAACCAAAACATATGCAAGGTGTAGCAACGTTTCTTATCTACCTGGTGACAACTAAATATACAGCCTCGGCACAGAGCAGCATTTGGCTCAACCTCCAGGGACAGCCTTAGAATTCTAGTATCAGCTGCTCATGTTTAAAGCAAAACGCATCTTCCTGCCCGCCCCGCTCCCAGAAGCCCAATGCCTGTGTAATCAGAACTTCAAATCCTCCCCTGTCACTAATTCATAGTGACCCCAACCCACATGACCGCTCTGCTTAATCACCTGTGAAAGACAGAAATAATTCCTTCCCTGACTACATCGCAGCGTTTTTGTGAAGTTACTATAAACACCTGATAGTAGGATGACAGTTTATGGTTTAATGAATATTTCTAACACACTGTTTCATTCTGTCACAACAATTTGATCCCCTTTTCAGAAATAGTAAAATTGACACCATATTAGGGAAACAGCCATTGCTATAATGCATGAACCCCAAGAAGTCAGTGGGTATTCCATCAGACTTATTTCTCACCCCATTTATTTCTAGTCAGTGACAGAGGTGAGAGAAGAGTCTTCTTTCATCCTGAGGCCCCGCCAGACACAGGCCCTGGGCCTTGGGGTCAGGCACCTCTTCTTAGCACTTGCGCTGGAAGTGACAAGGTAACTGCCATTCCCATCTCAGTGCTGAGAAGCTAATGCAAGAGGCCCTAGAAGATGGGGCTTGTGGCAATTTCCCATGAGAAAGAGAAAGCTGTTCATATGACAGGATTCTTTTTTTTTCTCCCTGTACTGAGGCTTGAACCCAGGATCTTTACACTGAGCTACACCCTCAGGCTTTTTTAAATTTTTTATTTTGAGGAAGGATCTTGCTAGGTTGCCCATGCAAGGATAGAACTTGTGATCCTCCTGCCTCAGCCTCTCAGAGTACTAGGGTTATAGGCCTGGGCCACCCTGACTGGCTGACAAGGTTTGTTTTCTTGGGAAGAATTGGACTTCTGGTCTCAGGCTTTGTCTTATGTCTATGAAACTTCATCTTCTTCTAATGATGTAATCAAGTATTTGAGAGACAATTTTAAGAGAGCGGTTCTAGGAAATACATATTTCCTGCACAATGCAAGTCTAATAATTCACAAATCCACTTAGAAAATCTGCACTTAAAACAACTGTAATTTGGATGCTACTTTAGACTGTTGTGCCTTTGTTAGCCAAGTGACTCGTGCTGCCAGGACATGTGACTTTAATCCAAAATTATATCCACACAGTGCTGAAAATAGCAGAACAGAATGAGCTGAATCCAGGCAACATGAGCCCGTCGTATGCTGCAGGGGTCACACTATAAGTAGAAGGAGAAGGAGGATGGAGAGAAAACAAGGTCAAAGAAACAACTAAGGCCGGACATCGGGGTGCTCACTTGTCATCCCTGTACTCTGGGAGGCTGAGGCAGGAGGACCACAAGTTGTAGCCCCGGCTGGGCAACATAGCCATTTAGCAAGACCTTGTCTCAAAATAAAAAATTTTAAAAAGACTGGAGATGTAGGTCAATGTGAAGACCCTGTGCTCAATCTCCTGTGGAAAGAGGGCTTTTCCTTAATTGAGATCTGATAGTATTTCCCAAGATGCATTGAGAAAATGGGCCACTTCTTGCTTGAGGTTCCTGCAGGTCGCCTTTGTTTGCACCTCCTGGACCCATAGAGTGATCTTCCTGTAACACAGCTTCCCCTTTCACAGAAGAAATAGGCTGCTAACATTTTTGCCTTCTCACGCTCCCTTCAGATTGGAGCTGTGGCATTACAAAACCTCCTATTCCCAGTACCAACGAATCCTTCTGCGTTTCTCTTAGACTTAGCAATCTCTTTTAAATTCAGATGCAAGCGGTGTGCCTCATGCTCACATCAGTGCATTAGACAAATGTTTATGTTTAATGTAGAATATGGTGATTTCCCACAGGCTGCTGTGGATGAGCAGCGGGACCAGTCACGACATCCCTTGGTCTGCCTTTCTCTGTCTGGATGACACAGAAGGGAAGGAGACTGGCCGGCCACCCTGCAGCCCCCGAGTCCTGGCAGCTGCCGGAGAATCCAGGACACTCGCACCAGCTTCCCCACACCAGCCAGACCTGCGTCTAGGTACGTGAATACGCAGCTCAGCTTAATAACTCATGTTCTCCAAGATTTCTCCTAGGGAAACGTTTAGATTCTATAAACATGCATGAGCAGGCAGAGAGGAAGGGATCCCTGTGAGGGTGACCAAGGCCATGGCACTAGTTACAGAGATGTAAAGTGTATCAGAAGTAGGCCACCAGGATCTTCCCATCTGAAAAGGGACTTCAAGTATAGAAAGGGAGAAAACTGACACGTACTCGATTAGATAGACGTGTAGGAGAACTTGTGTGGCCGGGCGGATACTGGATAACACAGAGATGACACGACAAATACACAGATAAAGACAGAGATGACAGGCTGGATAGAGATGGTGATGGCACTAGACTCACTGACGATAGAGATGACTGACAGACAAGTAGATGGACACATAAACAAAAATAAACACAGATCCGTGTGTTCTGCACACACATACCCCAGCGTTTACTGATAGGACCACAGAGCAGCAACACCCCAGAAGCAGTGTACACACCAGAACCCAAATCTTGGCTTCTGAGCACCATCCTTCCCTGAAAGCACCATGAGACATTGTTGTGGGCTCTTGGCCTCCAGCTGGACTCATTGGGGGCATTGTCATGAGCTCCAAGTCTTCAGCTGGACTCATACTGGACATTACCATGGGATCCAGGTCCTAAGCTAGATTCTTTGGTCTTTAGTGTGTGGATAAATTACCTGCATTCTTTTTGTATGTGATTATTTGGGTGATTATTACAAAATAATTCTATAAACTATGTGCCCTGTATTCAACTGTTCCCCCTTGCAAAACCTCAAACTACAGCAAGGTCAGATTCATGTTCTTACAAGAAATGAGATTAGAGATGGGCATAATGATGCACACCTGTAATCCCAGCACTCAAGAGGCTGAAGCAAGAGGATCACTGTGAGTTCAAGGCCAGCCTGAACTGCATATTGAAACCTGTCTCAAAAAGACAAGAGAGAGAGACACAGAGAGGGAGAGGATTAGGCCACAGAAAATATAGAAACTAGTGGTTGAAGCACAACAATTTTATTAAGGCAATCTTACCGAGATACCACCTTCATCAAAAACCCAAAGCGAAGATTCTCAGTAATGGGGTGAGTGAAAAGGCAAAAAGCACCCGAGCAGGACCCAGTAGAAAGGACACAGCCGCTCTCCTGTTATCCCCGCCAAAGTACATGGTTGGGATAGAATCATAAGGTGGTATCAGGAACACCCAAAGATAGGAAACTGCTAGAAAATGAGGTCTGTTGGCCTGTTGCCGCGCATTTCCTTGGCTAAGACATAGTGTAGAGTCTGTTCTTATCAGTTTAGTGTCTGATACACCTCTATCAAGTGGACCTCTGGGCAGGAAGGTGGGACAGGAGCTTGCTGCACTCTGGATGCGCTGAGCTGGTGCTGAGGTGCACCCCCTGGGGGAATCAGAAATAAATAGCTGGCCCGTCAGCTCAGAACTGCCGAGGTCATAGAAGTCAACGAGGGACTGAGGGATGATGATAAATTCACCCACTGTTTTGCAAATATTGACCCAGTTTATCACGCTACCAGGGATGCATAAGACAAACATACAATGTTTGGAAATAACTATTATTGGAAAAAGAGCAGGATCTAGGGGTGGGCAGTGACTGGGCTGCCGCTTTAGGTCAGATGGCCAGGGAAGGCACTGGCGGGGAGATGTTTGAGCAGACAAATAAGAAGGGCACTTTGCAAATACATAGGAGGTCTGTTCTGTGACTTTCCCTGGGACACAAACGCCGGCCTCTGAATTGGGAGGGTGCCAGAAACGACTGCGCCAAGTCCAGCATGGCAGGCAGTGAGTCCACGGGGGGGGGGGGGGGCGGTCACTGACAGAGCATGGATACTCACGGACAGCTGTTAGAATCTCCTGCCTACTGAGCTCCTATTTACATACGGCTGTAAGCTACACGGCGAAAAGCAAAGCCAAGAAGCAGAATGAAGTGCTCTCCCCCAGCCACCCAATCCAAAGCCCAAGGAAGAATTATGTGTCTATTGCACTCCCATCCTCCGCAGATTCTGCCAGTCTTGGCAAAAGCAGTGAGGATGGCTGTGTTTTGCTGCCACCCTGCACACAAGCTCCACACACAGGTGGCCCTCAGACAGGGCAAGGGTGCCCACTACACAATGGGGTTACCATGGCCAGGACCTGAGGGCTGTTCTCATTCCAATCTGAAACAGCAAGTCTCAAGGTCCTGAGGTAGGAATATGCTTATTGGTTTCAAAAAGAAAAAGAACGAAAAGGGCAGAAGGACGGAGAAGACTGAGTGGAGGAAAGCACACTAGAAAGCGGCTGCAGGAATAAGCTGTGTTCCAGCTGGGTCAAGGCAGCCACACAGGAGAAAGGAATCTGATCTTTACACTCCATGTAAAGTGGAGCCATGGGGGAGTTTTGAAAGTGGGAGTAGCATGATTCAGTTTATGATTTCAAGCAACCCCTTTAGCTGCTGTTTACCAATAGACTACTGGCCACACGAGTAGAAGCAGGGAGCTCAGTCCCAGCAGGCCCCTGTGGCCCAGGTGGGTTGTGATGCTCAGGCTGGTGGTTGTGGAGGAGTACAGGGCTTCCATAACAGGCACAGGGCATATGCAGACACAGGGCTCTACGGTCGTGCAACTGGATGCTGGATAGCACCTGTGAAGAATGGGGAATCACCACCTGCGCTTTTCTCCTTCCTCAGAAGAGCCATTCTGGCCCAGCTCACAGATGTCCTCACCACCATGACCTCGCCTCCCCCATGAATCACTGTCCCCGGTCACCACAGCAATTTGCTAATGGAATGAAAGAAGGCCTGGTGCTTCCTCTTCCGGGCAGTGCTGTGCATCATTCATTTCCAGAATGCAAGCTCCTCAGGGCAGGTAGAGTCCCGTCTGTGGCAGTGCCGGCTTTAGGACTGATGGACCTGGAATCCTGCATGCATGGCATAATATCCATGCAGTGTCAGAGGGGAGACTTCAGTGGAATGCAGTGAGAGAGATTTTGTGGTAACTCTGTTACCTCAAAGAGTCACTCTATCGGTTAGCCAGTCTCCACAGCAACAACTAGATAGGATGAGATTTCCAAAGGCATCTCTCTGATGGTCCTGAAAAGTTCTCATTCCAGAGAAATGATCTGCAAATGGGCTGGGGATACAGTTCAGCAGCACAAGTGCCTGCCTGGCAAGCACAAGGTCCTCAGTTTGATTCCCAGTACCAAAAAAAAGATCTCCAAATGCACCTCACAAACCACAGGCACTGAAAACTCCTTCCAGCGGGACCTGTGGCGGAGCTCATGTCTGATTTACCAACAAGATGTCAGGGGCACTTGAAACGGAGACAGAGACTCAGGAGCATTCCACAGAGCTCAGGGCCACCCCCTGCTCCCAGACACTACTCAGGCTCTGAGGGCAAACCTGTTCTGGAAAGGCTGACAGAAGGCGAAGGCATGTATTCCCCAAGGCTTACATTTTAAAAAGCTGCTCAGAAAATCCCTGTGATGGTTTCATGCACATGTATTTCCCAATTTCTTTTCTTTTCCACCACCTACTTCAGTAGATTTCTATAAAGCCTAAGTGGGCTGGGGATATAGCTCAGTGGAATAAGCGCTTGCCTAGCAAGCGCAGGGTCCTGAGTTCAATCCCCAGTACCGCAAAAAAAAAACACAAAACATTTATACTCCTATAAAGCCTAAGTATTTTGCTTTGCTTTGTCATTGTTAGGGCCCCAGTCCCAACATAGTAAAAGACATATAGTAGACACCAAATATAGGAGATTCATTGTATTGAGAAACAGTGATTTGAAAACTTGCCCAATTCTAATCTTTTTTTTTTTTTTTTTTTTTTTGGCTTTTTGAGACTGGGTCTCACTAAGCAGTTCAGGCTGGACTTGAGCTCACTTTGTAGCTCTAGCTGGCCTCAAACTCACAGCAATCCTCCTGCCTCAGCCTCCTGAGTGCTGGGATTATAGATACATGCCACCATGCCCAGCACCAACTCTAATCTGCAATTCTTAATAATCGTTAAAGATATATCTTAATCAAGTCAAGGGATATAATATTTTAAAGTTCTCCAAAAAGTCTTAAATTCATTTATTTTTTAAAGAAAGGTATTCTGATCAAACACGGTGGTGTACAACTGTAAACCAGCCCTCAGAAGCCTGAGCCAGGAACATCACTGAGAGTTTAAGGTCAGCCTGGATTATTTACTGAGTCCAAGGCCAGCTTGGGTCACATAGCCAGACCTTTTCTCAAAAAACAATGAAATGGAAGGAAAAAAGCAGAAAAGAAAGAGGGAATGAAGGAAGGCAAGCAGGTAGCAAAAAGGGATCTAAAATCCTCCAGTTCAGCCAGACAGGGTGCATATGCTACTCTCAAAACTTTCCTGGAATCTTTCCCAGACATAAAGCTAACTGTCTTAGAAAATACTGTGAGCCAAAGAACCAGGGCCTGGGCCAAGTCAGCAGCACCTCTCATCCCCAATAAACTGAAGAGGTGACATCTTGCAACAGACTCAAAACCCAAAAGCCAGCTATACCTGGCAAACATCTCTCAGAAGTAGTCATTTCATAAGGGTTTTAAATACTAGCAACAAAACTACCTGCCATCAGTGATTGACAAGAATCAACCCAAGAATTAAACTAGAAAGAGAAAGAAAGAAAGAAAGAAAGAAAGAAAGAAAGAAAGAAAGAAAGAAAGAAAAGAAAAAAGAAAAGAAAAGAAAAGAAAAGAAAAGAAAAGAAAAGAAAAGAAAAGAAAAGAAAAGAAAAGAAAAGAAAAAAGAAAATGAGAAGACACTTTAGCAAGATGCAACCCCAGACTCCAGCTCACCAAAAACAAACCCAGGGTCCAATGAGATGAGACAATTTGAAAGCCACACACCTGGCCTCTCTGAAATGGTAACAGTAGAAATAACAAAGTAAATGACTCTAACAACCAATGGATGAAGTTGGATGTGGCACACACCTGCAATCCCAGTACTCGGGAGGCTGAGGCAGGAGGATTATTTCAAGTTCAAGACCAGCCTGGGCTACAAAGTGAGCTCAAGGCCTGCCTGAACTGCATAACAAGACCCTGTCTCAAAAAGACAAAAAAAAAAAAAAAGAATAGATTAAGAAGTTTTATTTTTTTTAATACAGTGGAGTACGGCTCTGCCATAAAGAAGGTTAAGCATCAGACATTTCTAGGTAAATGCGTGCACCTTGATATCATAATCTTAAGTGAAATAAACTGCACATATATGTTCAAATATCACATGGTTTCTCTGGTGAGAGAAACCAAAAGTATAACTAAGGACCAAAATGTACAATAGGTATTTGGAAGATGGGGAAAAAATATGCAAATAAGAAGGGGAACAAGAGAGGGGGAAAGGAAAGGAGAAGCAAGAAAAAAATGGAAACCGCTTTTGTAAATAAGGAGGGGAAGAGGGGCTGAAGGGAGGGGAGGGGAATAGGAAAAAAAACCTTCAGCAAACTAATTTCCAAATAAATAACTCTAAAAGAGCTTTATGCTTTATGTTAAAATAGTAGCTCTAATATAGATTAAAACACTCGAGGTTTTTTTTAATTTATAGATATCCCTATAATTTTTATTTGTAACAACAAATACCCACCAACCTCCTAAATAATAATTAATTTGACTGCTTCTATAGAGCAGCAAGATTAGGACTGCTCAAGGCAAGGACTGAGGGAAGGTAGACCACCCAGAGCAGAGCCCAGGGACAAGCGCTTGGCTTTCACCTTGCAGACACTGGCTGACCTTGACCTTTGGCTCCTAGACAGACAAGGTCCTCACGGACATCAGAGACAGCTGAAGGGCTGCCCCAGTTGGGAGTCTAACGCCTGCCCTTTAGGGCGGGAAAACACAAAGAGGTACAGCCCATGTGCAAATGTAAAGGAGAAATCATCCTCTCCATGCGCCAGTGGAAGCCGCTAAATGACTTGTGTCAAACCTTAGTGTTAAGTGACGGGGATAAATGACTTCAAGGGCTTAAAACCACTTGGCAACTTGGCCACTTGGCAAAAGAAATAAACTGGGCTGGGCATGGTGGTGCACACCTGTAATCCCAGTGCTTGGGAGGCTGAGGCAAGGTCAGTTGCTGCAAGTTCTAGGCCAGCCTGGGCTACATAGTGAGTTTGAGGCCCGCTGGAACTGCAGAGGGAGACCTTGTCTCAAAAAAAACCCATAAAAACAAAATCAAAAAATAAATTACTCATAAATACAACATGGATCAATATAAAATGGGATTACATTATGCAGGAAACCACCAGGCGGCCTTCATTTGAGTTTACAGACTATTTACATGGCCTCAATCTCAAGCCAGACATTCTATTTCAAGTGGTCCCAGACTGATACTGGCCTAGAAGTCAGCTAGGTAAACTGCAGGAAAGAGCCAGATCACAGATCCTTGGGGTTTGGTGACCTCTGTGGTCCTTATGGCAACTGCACAACTTTGCTGTTGCCAGGGAAGCACAGATAGAGACAGTATGTAAATCAATGAGTATAGCTGTCTTCTAATAAAATTGACACAAAGAGGCGAATTGTAAGAAGACGAGAGTGTGGGTTGTAGTTTGCTAATCCCTACCATGGAGGGTTAAGAGGTGATGCAATCTACAAAGGATGATAGGTCTGTGACAAAATATTGGGGGAAAACAATTTAAAGGAGGAAAGGTTTATTCTGACTCATGGGTTCAGAGTTTCCAGTCCGTGGTCACTGGGCACTGTTCCTTCTGGCCCACAGTGAGGGCGAAATACTGAGGCAGATGGAGAAGACAGAGAAAAGTCACTCATCTCATGGTGGTCAGCAAGCAGAGAGAGAAGCAAAGGGCCAGAGAGGATGGGGTCAAAGGCACGCCCGTAGTGACCTATTTCCGCCGACCGTGTATCCCGCTCCTAACCCATGCCACTATGAATACAATAGACCAAACTCATAGTATATAAATGGGGGGTAGAGTTCAACTTTCCAGATTCTTGCATTATTCAAGAGTTAGGAAAAATTTCAACTTTAGAATTTGGTAAGCATCCAAGTTGACATTTTTAAGGTAACACAGAACAAATAAAAGTAAAACCAATAATCTTCAGTTTAGGTAGAGAAAATAAATGGAAGAAGTAGTAATTTCAAAAAAGAGCAAGAGGAGGAAAAGATGGACAGGAAAGAACAAATATGATTATAAAAATAAATCCAAGTACATTGTCAAACTAGACGTGAATGTTGTCCTCACATACTGCCTGTGGGCTGTATAAAACAGCACAACCTTTTGGTAAAGCTTGGTTGTTTCCATCCCAATTCTGAATATTCTGCTATGTTATGGTGCAGCAACCCCAATCCCTACTAGAGTACAAACTACTGAAACTCCTGGGAAAGTCCATCAGAAGACACATCAAAAGATATCTTAAAACAAAGCTAGAAAGAGCCCACACATCCATCAAGTGGAATTGGAACAAGAAACTATTACTACTTTTTTTGAGACAGGATCTCACTCTGTAATTTAGCCTGGATTTAAACTCACTATGTAGCCTAGGCTGACCTCAAACTCATGGCAAGCCTCCTGCCTCAGCCTCCCGAGTGCTGGGATTATAGACATGTGCGATCATGCCCGCTAAGAAACTGATTTTTCAGATCTTCCACCATACAATCATGTTCTACTAGTAAGTTTGGGTAATGAGCCTACCAGGATTTGTTCTTAACAAGTACCTGTATACATTCATGTACATATTTGTATTTTATCATAATAAATATTAAGACAAAGGGAACTGGACAATTGCAAAAGGCTGCAGACAGTGATGGAGACAATTATACATTGTCTTATGACACTTTATCTGATGACTTGCACCATTACTACAAATGGTACCCAATACTACCATAATCCACTGGGAGCAAATGTTAAAAAGCAAGCAGGCATACTGTTTTTGTCAAGATCTGTATTAGGGACCCCAACCTCCGGTACCAATCCAGACCCAGCCTTTCCTGCCTTCCCTTCCACCCTACTCTGCCCAACCGGCAATTGGGAGGTGGTGTAATTTAGTAACACCATATTGAGGAAACAAAGCCCAGCCTCATGTGCTAAGACATTAACACAACGCCAAGTGCTATGCATGCCTTGGGGATCAGGTAAGATGCTGATGGCAATTGGCAAGATGTTTACACCAGGAACCTTCCTGGAGACTGTGCTTGGCACCTGCTGCTCCTCAGGATTAGTTCCCTGTGCCCCGAGTGTATTTACTGTTTCACAGACACCTGCTCCTCCACGCCCTGGCTGTTCAGAGGTATTTCAAAAACCTTGTTTTGGTTGCTACACTGTGTCAACTTAAGGAATCTAGAGGCTTGGCTAAGTGACTCAGCAGTTCTACATCCCGGGGTGAACATGATATGCCCTTACCCTCTGGAATGTTGTTCACTGTGTCAACTTGATAAGTTTAGAAGGTTAATTATGTGACTCAGCAGTGAGCCAGGGTTCATCCTTTGTATTCATCCTGAGCCGTGCAAGAGGATGGCAATGAGGTGGTGCGGGCGTGGGCGGACAGCTGACGCACAATATAAGGGAGGAAAAGAAGCTTGCTTTCCCTGCTCTCCTTGTGCTTTCGCTGCTTTTGCTGTCTTGTGCCGACTTGAACTGTTGTCCTTGTGCCATGCCACCCTGCTTTACAGCCAGCTGATTACAGACTGAAACTTCCACAAACTGTGAGCTAAATAAACCTTTCCTTCCTTAATTTTGGGCATTGGGTATTTTGTCTCAGCAATGAGAAAAAAGTAACCAAGACATTTTGACATTCTGAGAGCCTGCTATTTGTAAATACAGCCAGGACAGAACTGGAATCAGCGTAGGGGGGTTCTCAGGAGTATGAGCTAAATCTGTGCAATATTTGCTTTCCAGAAACATATTTTCAGTAACATGACAATTCCTCAAGCAACCTGAAAGCTGTTCAAGTTAGAGACCCACAAGACAGAAGTTCCGGCTGAAGGTGACAAAGCCCTCAGCCGGCCAGTGAACACCCAGTAACATTACCGTTCTCACAGCCCTCTTGGAAAGACATCTTTTATCTATATCCAAACAAAACAGCTACTAGCTCTCCTATTAGCTTTCCTCAGAATCAAGATGATTAAATGGATTAATTAGTTCAAGCCATACTGAATGTGAAAAGCAAAAAAGGAAAAGGAACTTCTCTGGGGAAAAAAAAGGCAAAGGGTCACCTTAATATAGGTGGATGGGCTAATTACCCCAGTAGAGTTGGGGGAGGGGCTGACAAGGGACGCGGATAGCAAAGCAGGTGACCAAGAGGAACCCCTGCGCACACGTTCTCCTCTGGGAGCTGATCCAATGGTCTCAGCGAGAAGGCTTCCCAGGGACGCTGTCTGGGTCTACCTGCAAATCTCTAAGTCAGGGATTTGTTCAAGGCAGAGTCCACAGGGCCAGAGTCCAAATAGTTGGGCTAAGACAGAGATTAAAAAAACAAAGACCAGTGGTCAGTGTTCCAGTTTCCCAGGTGCTAGCGTTCCCAGTGTGCTGGTGTCCTGGCCCAGTGAAACCTCAAGGATGTTACTGATGTGAAAACAATCTCTGTCATAAGGAATTTAACTCAAAATCTGAAGGAGGCAGAGGAGATGGGAAATTGTACAACACACATTTAAAAATATAAAATTTATTTATATCCACGGTGAGATAGTTCACATTCTGTACATGGTTACAGTGCCATTATATTGCTACCAAATATTGCTAATGCTATTCCAGTTGGGGAACCTTCTTTCCCCTTTAAAAAAATTTAAGGCTCAGTTTCCAAAAGGTAATTTATATCACTTCTTTTTCTGCGGAAGGGACTTGGAAAGTTGAAGAACCAGGGAAGGCTGGAGGGTGAAGGGTGACTTCACACACTGCCCTCATTCATATTTAAGACAACCAATGGCATATTTTTAAAGTTTCCTTCTATTTGAAAACGTGTTTATATTTAGAAAAACCAACAAACCTGTGGACAGGAGGGAGTACTGAGCATACAAACACAAACAACTAAGCTCTTTGTCCCCACCGCTGGCTGAAATGTGCTGTGAGTTCCCCACACATAAACACACACACACACACCTGCACATGCACACACTCCTTTACTGCCCCCCTTGGGGGAGCTTCCCAGATAGCATTTCTCTTCCAACACATTCATAAAATAATTTACATTTCATTTCCACCTTCAGATCAGCACATTACATCATTGTCCTTTCCCTTAAGTCTGCTGTCAACGTTGCATTAGGCCATGGCCATGACCGGTATCCTCACACGGATGTGGGCCCCACCCACAAGTGAGTGAAGGGAAAGCAAATTAGGAAAACAGAGCTGGATGTTTCAGAGCCTCCTCTAACTCAGGGAGCTCCCTTACAGTTCCTGGGCTAATGCTAGAACAAGAAGGACCCAAAGGGCACCTGCAGGTTCTGCCTCTGGCATGAAGAGGTAGAGACAATCATTCTACAGAAAAGATTAATGATAAAAACAAAACACTACACTCAAAAGGCTGAGGCAGGAGGGTCGCCATGAGTTTGAGGCCAGCCTGGGCTATAAAAATTCAAGGCCAGTCTGAGCTACATAGTAAGACCCTGTCTCAAAACACCAAAAAAAAAAAGATAAACAGACAAACAAAACTACCAAAACCAAATCCCCCTCAACCACTGCATGTCTAAGGGAAGCTGAGGGAAGCCAAGCTCTCTCTGGGGCGCCATCAGTCCGACTTCAACTTGAGAACACCGTTTCCCACAATCATCTTGCTGTAATTCTTCTGCTGCTCCTCCTTAAAGATGTCCTTCACTTTTGCTCTCTTCAGCCCACCGTCCCTGGGAACAGAAAAGTGAATCTGTCAAAGATCCTCCCAGCAAGGATGTGGGAAAGATCCCGTTAACATATGCCATGGGGTGCTGTGGCCAATAAAGGGACAAAGGACGCTGGACTTGGAGGCAGGAAGACCTTCCATCTCTGAGCTACACTTACCAACCATAGGTCACTGGGTCAATAAAGAATAGCACCTCCTCCTTTCAGGTGTTTTTTAGAGGTAAGGGTTGCTGCGTTCAATATTTGAATTTCAGTAACGAGCATTAAAGCCAGGCTTATTTTCCCATATTTTCCCCAAAGGGAAAAAAATATATTGGATTTTCATCTACCTGTGTCTTACTAGAAAACCATATGAAAAATTTAAAATCAATGCACAAGAAATAGTAGTGCTATATCTGTCTGAGCAAATTCCTTATCAATAAACAGGATAAATATTTCTCCAATATAACCCCATGTTTAACAAGAATTGCACTAATTGTTGAATATTTAAACTCTTCCATATTCCAAAACAGACTAAAGATAACATAGTTAAATCATAAACAGCACTTGACTGGACGTGAGCGCCCACGAAGCAGCACGCATTCAGATCCTGCGGACCTTAGGCCCCCTCCAGGGCAGTGGGGTCCGGCCTGCCTGGGTGCTAAAGGTGCTCTGTGCCTGTGCCTCCTTGGCTACACGAAAAAATGCCTGAGGAGCTGACAGGAGCCTGGCCTACTGGGCCCCTCACCCTACTATTCCAGTGTCTTAGACTTTAGCCCCTAATAAAGCATGGGCTGAAAACTTGCTTACTGTATGCTTTGACTGTTTAATTTTAATCTAGTGAGGCATGAATGTTCACCCAGAGCTTTCATACGGTATGAGTGACTGCAGGTTAGTGAGTGAACTCCGAGCCATGAGGACAGAGACCGACCTCCATCCAGACGCCTGGCTGAGACCAGTGCAAGGTCAGGACTGGACGGACAAACCCAAGACTCAGCATCCCCAAGCCCTCTGCTTAAGAACAAGGCACAGTCCTCAGATAACAGAGGGGCCAGTTGTGGGAAGTTTCCACCAAACAAGAAACACTCTTCTTATGTCCCCAGAAGCTTCAAGAGAAGGCTTTTTATCCAAGTGAGCTGTGTGGAACTATTCATAGCACTTACATCAGTTTGAAACAGTGAGAACTGAGGAAGGGAGGCAGAGTATGAGATGTGATCCAAAAGTACAATGAAGATCTGACTTTTAAAAAATTTATTACTGTAAAAGACACTGCCCTTAGTCCTCCTCAAAACACCACCCCAGCCAGGTGTGATGGCACACACCTGTAATCCCAGCACTCGGGGGCTGAGACAGGAGGATCGTTGCAAGTTCAAGACCAGCCTGGGCTACAAACTGAGCTCAAGGCCAACCTGAACCGCATAGAAAGACTCCGACTCAAAAAGACCAGAAAAACCAAAATAACAGACAAAACAAAACAAAAAAAAAAAATCAACCCCCATCCCCCAATGCCCTTCAAACACACTCATCCATCCTTCTTGCCACTTCATGAAGCAGGTCTAGAGTCCTCTTTCCTGAGTGTCTTCAGCTGCGCTGTGCTGGCTGCCTCGATGTCCTGAATCGATTTAAAACGTTTCCCTTTCGTGGTTGTTTTGACAGTGAGGCCCGGTGAATAAGGTGGATGAGGACACGCAGCCAGGTTGTCACCAGCCCGCCACCCGCTGGACGGCAGCCAGCAGCAGTACTCGTAATTCCCATCATGCCCCATAGACACTCTGGAAAGAGCACCACCAGAGCTGCTTCGGACAGTGGAAGGAGGGGGGTACGGGTATCTGAATTAGGGGGAGTACCCTGAAGAGATTAACGGTAACAAGTCTTTTACTGTAATAAACTTTTAAAAATGTAAATATTCACTATACAACAGTTGATCACCCGTTTGATATAAATAAAAGGGTGAAGTATTTTACTGATAGTCCCCTGCTGCATGGAGAAGCATAAACCTCCAGTTAGCCTTTCTTCTAAAGGCTTTTACCCTAATCCTGAGGTTCAACTTGCTTGTCTGTTGACTTTAATGAATTTTTCATGTAAAGTGCTTTTGAGATGCCAAAAAACAAGTGGGGATTTCATTGAACTTATAGGACTTGAAATATAGGACTGTCCTGTGACAGCTTGACAAAATAAAATCTGCATATGTGCAAAGATTCAATCTGTCACTACAAAGTAGGTAGAGTTGACCCTCACTGCTATAGAATGAACATTTTTACTACCCCACCCCCCAGTTCTAAACCTCCGTTGACGGCCTCTGGAGATGAGCCCTTTGGAAGGAAGCAGGGTTTGAGGGGGTCACAAGGGTGGGCCCTCACCATGGGATTAGTGCCCTCAGAAGAAGAGACACTAAGGACTCTCATGCACTAAAAGGACATGTGAACGAGGGGAGAAGGCAGCCTTTCCAAGGAGAGAGCCCTCAGCAGCAGCTGGCCGTGTGACATCCTAACACCAAAGTTCCAGAACTGAGAAAATCTCTGTTGCTTATGATGCCTAGTCTGTGGTATTTGTTATGGCATCCCAAGCTAATATATTCACCTCTGTCCAATCTTGCTTAAACAAAAAATGAAAGCCATAGTTATTCATAACTAAAATATTTTACTTGTTTAAGTTTTCTTTAATACAGTTATAGCTACAGTGCAACATGAAAGTCCCCTGTCACACCCCCAAATCTACTCTCTCTTTCTTCTTTACAGAAGAGAGCCCTGGACTTTAGCTAAGAACATGGCCACTCAAAACAAAGACTACAGCCCCCAGTGTCCTTTGTGGTTGGCTGTTACGTGATTTCAGCTCTAGCCAATGGACACAAGTGCATGTCTAACATCCAGTGTGTGCTCCTGAGGAGATGCTGGTGTCCTTCGCATTAAATCCCTTCCTGCTGGCTACTTGCTATGTACCCTGGGCACAGTCAAAGCAGCTATCATGGACCATGAAGTACAGGCACACACTGAGGATGAAGAGAAGAACAGCAGGGCTGTTACAGGGCCCGGATGCTTAAGGGGAGAGACAGGCAACTGTCTTCCTTACGTGTTTGTTGTCTTGTATAAACCGCTATGGCTTTCAGCTTAGCCTACAGATAACTAGCACAATAAATAACATTTGTTAACAGTGACTTTTTTTAAAAAAAGGAATAGTATTCCTGAAAACTTTCTCACCAGGGCAGTTCAGTCAATCCTCCTTGCACAGCAATAGCCGACTTGACCCTATTTGCAAACTGTACAGCATTTTCTCCTTCCTGATTGAAAAAGAAATTAGACATTAAGGACATAGAATTTTTTAAAAAACTTAAAATGCTTCATCATCATTTAGACTTGTTTTGAAATATAAGATTCCGATTTTAGGCCAAATGCTTTCTACTTTCAATGATAACAGATCTCATTTATTCTATCAAGAAAATGCAGTGCTGTGTTGACTTTTTTATCATGTGCATATCTTCACTATGCTCTTTATTAGTCTTGCCCAGACACAATGTCCCACAGTATCTGCAGGTTCAATAAGCCAAGAGCAATTGTAAGACTATGATGCAATAGTTTCTCTCAATATAAAATGCCCTGGAAGGAAAAGAAAAAAGGAGGAAAAAATGGAAACAAAGCTTTTGTAAACAGGGGGAGGAGGAGGGTTGAAGGGAGGTTAGGGGCATAGAGGAAAAAAGAATCAAGATCCATCACATATAGGTACAAATGCCCTATGATGAAAGTGATCGTTATGTGTACCTAAAATGTACCAATAATCTTAATTAATTTTTTTAAAACTTTAATTTTTAAAAAACAAACAAACAGCTCTGGAGAGGCCCAGGTTTCTAGTTCCAGGGTTCCAGCACAAAGCCCAGGCGAGGTCTGAGGAATGCCTACCTCTCTGGTCATGGGCGGCAGGTACCACACGTCACAGACGATGGCCCAGCTGGTCATCACACGAAGCAGGTAACTCACCATGTTGTATTTACTACTGTTCCAAAAGGCATCACCAAACTGGGGGTTATACTGAGAAAAAGAAAAGAAAAATACCCTAGTCAGGCACCAAGTGGTGGCTTCTTTCAATCAGTACTTTGGGGGCGGCAGGCCAAAGAGCTCTGGCAGACCCCAAAAGAAGACAAATGACGTCACTTCTCTTCTTTTTGATAGAATTGATCACAATGAGTAAATTAGGTCAACTGACTCCTGTGACTAGAGACAACTGCTTTTCTAAACAGAGCCCCAGAGCATTGTAATACAAGGGCTATTTATGCACCTAGTAAACATGTCTCTACATATAACTGGAAGGCCAGTACTGGAAAGGAGGGACAGCATCTGTTTCACTTATGACTACGTTCTTACTACTCAATATAACCAGCCCCTGGCATACAGCGCCCCCCGTACTTATCCACACCCAAAGGGGCAAGGGAGAGGGAGAGGGGACAGAGAATGAGAAAGTAAATGGGACAGAGCCTACAGAACTAGCAGAGCGTCTGAGCAGAGCTTGCCAGTGTCCCTCGTTCCTGCAAATTTGTAATTACATCAAAAACACCATCACCAACCCAACACCCTTTAAACTTGTTTCACCTTAATTGCGACCGGATGTATAGTTCCTCCAATCTCAAAGCTTCCCTTTTTAAACATCATGACAGAAGTATTATTGATGCAGGTCCCTGAAGAGGAGCAGGAGTAGGGGAGTGAGTCATTTTTTTTTTATTTAAAAAGAAATCACTTTTATGTAAAATACAAAAATTGCAGGCATTTTACTACCACTTCACAAATTAACCTTTGCTTAAAAAGTAATACAATAATTCTAAGCAAGTTTAATAACAAACTATACTCTACTATTACAACTTTGTCACAACAGATGACGTTCCAATATATTTAAAACACAACCAAAAAGCCACAGTTGCCAGGTGTGCTGGAGCACACCTGTAATTCTAACACTTGGGAGGCTGAGGCAGGAGGATTACTATGAGTTCAAGGCCAGCCTGAACTGCATAGTGAGATCATGTCTCAAAAACAACAAAAATAAAATACAACCTTTAAAAAGGCAGCTAGTACTTTTCTTAGTTCATTACTCAGAAATGACTTTAAAATGTGCCATGACTTCCATCAAATGTCAAGAGAACAGGAAATAAATTGGTCAGTAAAGGTTCCTATTCTCGGGCTGGGGATATAGCTCAGTGCAATAAGCGCCTGCCTAGCAAGCGCAGGGTCCTGAGTTTGATCCCCAGTACCGCCAAAAAAAAAAAAAAAAAAAAAACCCACAAGGTTCCTATTCTCTGTCCCATTCCTACAGAAGAAGAGCGACCCGGACCAAGAAGGCCGGCCCCACAGCCACTCTACCCCATTTGCGTTCCGTGATTTATTGTGGGCTCTATCAGGTGGTGGGCAGCAGTCTCCGTTCTTACCTTCAGGGAAGATTAATATGGGTAATTTTTTCTCATCAGCAACATGTTCTTTTAGTCTGTGAAGAAAAATGCATCAAAATTTTATCTTTCAAGAGAAAGACTGGAGTCTTTTCTCATATTCCTTATGCTCAAAAAGTACACACATAACTGCAAAGCAATGGGGTGAGAAGCAGTAAGAGATAAGTGAGGGACATAAGCTCAAATTGTCTGTCTTTAAAAGTAAAGAGCAGGGTGTGGTGGCTCACAGCTGTAATCCCAGCAATTGGGAGGCTGAAGCAGGAGGATTGCTTTGAGTTTGAGGCCAGCCTAGGCTACATAGTGAGTTTAAGGCCAGCCTGAACTGCAAAGTGAGACCCTGTCTCAAAAAGAGCAAATACAAAAAAAAAAAAGAGATCTGCACTCTTTCAATTGCTCTACTCTAATTTCAAAGTGAAGTTTTTGCAGTTTCTTTTGTCAATAATTTCCAATTTCATTGCACTATGGTCAGATAATATGCTTGGGATAATTTCAATTCCTTTGCATTTACTTAAGCATGCTCTATGTGCTAGATTGTCTAATTTAGAGAATGTCCTGTATGCAGCTGAGAAGAGTGTGTATTGTGATGTTGTTGGGTAGAACATTCTGTAAAGGTCTACTAAGTCCATTTGTTCACAAGTTTTGTTCAGTTCTGTTATTTCTTTGCTGATTTTTTGGTCTAGGTGATCTATCTTTTTGTGCCAATGGGGTGTTAAAAGTTCCCCATTATGATTGTGTTATTGCTTATTTGATTTTTCATGTCTATTACAATTTGTCTTATATAGTTGGGTGCTCCTGCATTTGGTACATATATATTTATGAGCATTATCTCTTCCTCTTGCAGTTTTTCCCTCACTAGTATGTAGCAACCTTCTTTATCTCTTTTCATCATTCTTGGTTTGAAGTTCACTTTGTCTGCAAACAGAATCGCTACCCCTGCTTTATTCTGGGTTCCTGTCACATGGAGTATTGTTTTCCATCCTTTGACTTTCAGCCTATAAATTTTCTTTTGAGTTAAATGTGTTTCTTGTATACAGCATATTGTTGAATTTTGTTTCTTGATCCAGTCTACCTGTCTCTGGTAATCTGAACTACTACTTTGAAGATAATAATATGCAATATAACAACTATTACTGATTTTCTATCATCTTGTTTTGAAATTCTGTATCATTTTTAATGTTTATTTTTATTCTCTTTAAACTGAAAAAAAATGTGACTTTCAGGATCTTCAGCTTACTCTTAAAAAGCATACTAAGCTGGGTGTGGTGGTACACGCCAATAATCCCAGCACTCGGGAGGCTGAGCCAGGGGGATGGTTGCAGTTCAAGAACAGCCTGAGCTACAAGTGAGCTCAAGGCCAGCCTGAACTGCACAGCAAGACCCTGCCTCAAGAAGACAAAAAAAAAAAAAAAAAAAAAGAAAATCCTAGCCAACCACGTAACCTGAGCTCCAGGCCACCACACATGAGCTTTGTGTGCCCGGCCATATGCTTGTACAGTGCTTCCTTGTTGGAGACCACTATAAAGTGGCTCTGAGCAGGATTTAATATTAACCAATTGGCTTTCCATGTTTACTTGTGAGTTGTCCGAAGCTTAGACAACTTGTCTGAACTTGGGCAGTGGATTCTTAGTAAGTGAACCTCTGTGAGTCACTGGCCACTGCTGAGGCCTGTACTGGCCTGTGAAGCTGGGATGCCTCAAAGGACAAGATAAGGCCACAGCTGAGGACGTTTGGCTCCAAACCCCAATTAACTAAAAGGAGACTCCAGCTGCAGGCTCCACACTCCTACAATAAATACTAACCTAAAGATAAGGCAGTTCTCCTGATCGAAATAATTGACTACTTGGGAAAATTCTCCCAAGGGCCTGCTCAGATTCCTGCATTTTCTTGAGTATCCCCTCTCCTTAGGCTGCCCAGAGAAGTCTGTTATTTAACCCAGAGAATCTCGAAGTCTGTAAGACAGATCCTCCTGGAGCCCTGAAATCATTTCAATTGTCTCACTTATTTAAGCCCTCGCCATCCACTCCTTTGGGGGATTGCAGGCCTGATCAGCTCGCAATAACTCAGGGTTATTAACCTGCTACTTCTTCATCTGAGGAATGGACCATGGAGTGTTGCACCTGTCTGCTTTTGGCCAGTGAGCAGTAGATACCGAAGCGAGTCAGGATGAATTTCCCAGGAAACATTTACCACAGCAATCAGGAAGAAACCTCAGGGCCAGTGAGACAGAAGATAGGGTACAGCTCAGACTGGCTGGGAAGAGAGGCGTGGCGGGATTCCCGGAGCTCAGCAGCACAGCTCTCAGGACCCTGCTGTAGAGCTTCTCCAGGTTCCTGAGGTGGACCCCAGGGGGAACCTGCTCTCTTCACTCCTCCCAGTTGCCCACCCTCTGTCTTCTTGTTTGGCCCAAGTTTGCTCTGCAGAGTCAGTTTCCCCCTCACTCCCACTTTTCAAATAAACTTCCAGGAACATTTTAGGCTTGTCTCATTCAATTCTTTCTTCGCAGTGAGAAGGACCTGTAATATGTTTAATTACTGGTGGGCCGTTTCTAAAAGAAGCCACCTGGTGCTCGCTTCAGGGGCACACACACTAAAAGAGGCCACCTGAGGCGGGCTGGGGCTATAGCTCAGTGGAATAAGCGCCTGCCTAGCAAGAGGCCACCTGGTAACACTGCGGCCTGTCCTCCTTGCAGCTACAACTGCAGCTCACTGCTCGCTGGAAGCTGGTGAAGTAAGAGACGGCAGCTGCCAGAGTACCCCACTGCTAAGTAATCTCAGGCAAGGGCACAGATTCTCCAACCCGAAGCAGATTTTTAACAAGTACTTTTCTGGGAGCTAAGGCAGGAGGATCTCAACTTTGCACCCAACTTGGGCAACTCAGCAACTTAGTGAGACTCTGTTTAAAAATAAAAAAGGACTGGGAGGGCCAGGGGTATAGCTCAGTGGCACAGGCGCCTGCCTGGCAAGTGAAAAGTTCTGAGATCGATCCCTGGCACATACATACATACATACATACATACATACATAAATAAATAAGGCTTGGAATGCAACTCAGTGCAAAGGCCCTCAGTTCAATTCCCAATAATGAAAAAAGAAAAAACAATTGCCTGGACCATGCATTTATAGAAGCAAAGACAGCGTGCCTCCAGTTAAAGGCCTTGAGCAAAAACATGTTTCTCAGCAGAAGTTCCTGGTAGCTCGCCTCTTCCCAAGTCCTGATGTTCCACTTCTGCCTCTCCATGGAGATCTGCTGTAGCATAGGCGTGTGCTCCCCAAAGGCCAGTTGCTAGCTGACGGCACTCTCAGGAGGGAGTGGAACTTCAGGAGGTGGGGCCAGCTGGAAGGAAGTCCGGCAGCTGGAGGCTGTTCTCAAGGGTCTTACTGAAACTCTGGTTCTCCTGCTCTGCTGCTTCCTGGCCCTGTGAGAGGAACATCCTCCCCTGCCCTGGGCCACACAGCTCTCTGAACTGCACTAGACATGGACTGAAGTCAGGAGCCAGGAGAGTAAGACCCTTCTCTTAGGAAGTTGACTGTCTCCAGTATTCTGGCACAGTGACAGCAAGCTGACTAACGCAAGATCATGAGCTCTGATTGTAGCTGGACTTCAGTGTCAGTGGTTATTCAGCTGAACTTAATCAAGCATCTACCTGTTCAGCAAAGAGTTATCAATTATTCAGCCTCCCACATGACAACTTCGAAAGTCCACAGCCTGGACTGAACCTACGCCACAGCACTGTAGACCTATGAGCCTTCTAATCTCTTCATGTATCCCACTATGAATACAGAACTCTTTCAAATCTTGCTAAGTGATTCATTAGAAAAAAACTCAACTATTAACTAGAGCTCAGTATGTGCTAGTGTGGGTGTGTAACAGGGCCCTAGCCACTCCTGTCACAGCTCAAAGTTATCACCTTCTGCACTAGCTCAGTGAATACCTACGTGGTTGTCTCAGTCCTACCTCTTTGTAACCAGGTGCCGATCTTTCATTTCTGAGCGCTCAAACCAGACATGAGGACATGCCTTGACCATGGCCCTCTGAATAACCCCCATCAATCCACCATGAACCTGGCCAACCTAGAAGAACCAAGAGAAAAAGAGAAAAATGAACAGTGATCCAGAAAAACTATTGCTTAAAAAGTAACAGTTAATTCCTACACCTACCTGGTGATAAGATTGGCTGCCTTATAAACACTTAAACCCTAGCTCTGACCAGAGGACTGGAAATGTAAGCAAAAGGTATTCTTTAGTAGCACTGCTGAATTGTAGCTTCCATAGCTACACGAACTATTCTAACTTTAAAAACTAGAAGCATTGCAACTTAGTCAAGATTAGAGAAATGCAAATTAAAACTACACTGAAATGCCATTTCGAACCCATCACATTCACAGCTATTTATCAGACTGACAGCACACCAAGTTTCAAGGCTGAGGGCTTGAGGCAGAGGACACTGTCCAAGGATTATAATACCCATAGAAGGAAATTGGCAACATTTATCAAGATTACATATGCATCTGTCCTTTACTTTAATAATTTTCCTTCTAGAAATTTACCCTAAAGATATACCTTCAACAAAATGAAAATATATACCCACAAAGTTATTAACCATTGTTTCACTTATCATTGTATAATACTGGAAAGTATGCAAATGTACAGATACTGGGAAGTGGATAAATAAACAAGGCACATACACTATAGTAGAATGCTATCAGCAAGATTTATTTCTAGGACTGTTAAGGAGTGACTTGCATAAGAGGGTAAGTGAAAAAGGCCAAAGAACACATAAGGATGTTACCACATAGGTGAGACTGAAGGGGAAGTAACACAATGTGCATTTGCTTATTTCTCCAAAAAGAAATATAGAAAGGATAATCCAAACTGCTAAACCTGGGAACCTACAAGAACGAAAGGGAACGGTGTAGACTGGACAGAGGAGTGAGGATTCCATGTATGTATCTTTTTTGATCTGGAAGCACATGAATTGCCCATATATTCAAAAAGTAAAATTAAAACCACAAGGATGGCAATAAATTAAAAGTCACCTGAAGTGATCCCAACTATATCTCGATGAATAAAAGAACAAGAAATTCACAAGCACTGTGTCCAACCACACACCACCTTGGAGAGAACTGCAAAAACTGCAAACCACCCTGAACCCAAGGCTTTTCTGTCTATTCCTTTGCAGTACTGGGGACTGAACCACAGGCTTTGCACTAAGCTACATTCCCATCTATTTTTTATTTTTCACTTTAAGACAGAATCTAAATTGCCCAGATGGGGATTAACTTTAATAATCCTCTTGCTTTACCTTCCCAGAATGCTGGGATTATAGGTGGGCACCACCCTGTGTGACTTATATTTGGTTTATAAATATTAAACAGGTGCCAGGCATGGTGGCACATACCTACAATCCTACCACTTGGGAGGCTGAGGCAGGAGGATCATTGCGAGTTCAAGACCAGCCTGGGCTACAAAGTGAGCTCAAAGCCAGCCTGTACGGCATAGCAAGACCCTGTCTCAAAAAAGACAAAAATAAATAAATAAATACTAAACAGGTGAAGCCATTCTGAAACAATTTAGATGTATTATAAGATTGACACAATGAGTATATTGATATCATTGGGGAATACGTTTTTCATTAAGAAAAAAGGGAAGACACAAAGATTGGTTCAGAAAAATCTAAGAAAGAACCCTACTAATGGAAAATACTGACATGATTCAGATCTCCAATATAAATATTATAACTATTAAAATAAGTATACTAAAACTGCAAATATTTTACATACAGTTTCATATAGAGACAGAAGGAACCTACCCTAGAACACAAGCCATAAAGAAAATGAGGTAACACATTACCAACAGATAAGCATGCAAAAATGGAGTGTGGATGTCCCACGGTATACTCTCCTCACTACTGATTGAAAACACCTCTAAATTTTAAAAATGAAGGTCTTCAAGAGAAAAAAAATACTTAAAAAGTCACTAAGTGGGGTCATGGCTATGCGAATTACCTTGATTTAGCCATTCCACAATGTACATACATCAATCAAACATCCTGTTGTACATAAATTCCACAATGTACATACGTCAATCAAACATCCTGTTGTACATAAATACATATAAGTTTTAATTCCTCAATTAAAAGTAAATTAACTTTTTAAAAAAGAAAAGTCACTGAGGCAGTCAGGAATGTTTTTCAGGTGTAGTTCCTGGTTCTCTCCCACTTCTGCTCCACAATCCGGGTCACTTCCGCTTTAAGCTCCTTCAAGCAAGTCCTAGAGAACCCGCAGACCAATGACGTACTACAGTGGGTTATACAGGACCACAACGAGGCAAACAACAGCCCTCATCACAAACGGGGGTCCTCATCACAAAGAGGTTACACTCAGCACTGCCCATGTGAACACAGACGCAGGAAGCCTCCGCAAGGCAACATCACGTTCACAAGATGGGCCAACAGCCACCTGTAGGAAACTTCATCCCCAAGGCGACAGTTCCGGGGTGCTGTGGTCCTGTGGGTGCCACCCCAGGAACAGATGGATCCGTTAGGAAAGGGATCTCAGAGCAGGTTCATGCCGGGCACAGGGCGCCCCGCCTCCGGGATTGGGTGCAGCAAGCTGCTCACCCAAGCGCCAGCTGGTGTTCTCGGACCCCAGGCATGAAAGATCAGCCTCTGCCCTCAAATGGAGCAGGGGATGACCGAGGCTATCAACCTACCTTCGCCAGGCTTCAGGGGACCCACAGACACCGAAATTATACCCCAAATCATGCCTGTCTGTTGCATATACAAATGGTTTTATTTTAAGTCACATCCCTGTCAGCTGATTCCTAAGCTTAAAAAGGAGTAAGCCACACCAGGTCCTATAATTATTTTCACAGAGATGGCTAAAGCTTCTTAGATTTAGAAAGTGCTTCATTATTTAGAGGAGTTTAATACTGTGTTAAAGGGCAGTTGTCTAAGAATAATATATCCAAATTTATACTTTAGATAGATAAAACAAAGGACAGTAGGGAATTTCAGAGAGGCCTTCGAAATACCATCATTAGCTAAAGATGGTGACACACACCTCTAATTCTAGCACCATGGGAGGCTGAGACAGGACAATCACAAGATCTAGCTCAGCCAAGGGAACTTAGTGGCTTAGCAACATCCTGGTTCAATGTAAAAATACAGGGTGGGGGGGCTAGGGGATGCAGCTCAGTGCCAACGTCCTGTGTGCAAACTTCACTTTCCAAAAATAACATTTAAGACCTGCACTGCCTATACAACCATAGATGGGAAAATACTAGCATATGTACCAGCACTTCCTACTTGCCTGCTGTAGCAGCAATTAACCACCAAGGGCCCCTTCTCAGGAAGGCACCAGACCAGAGTTGGGTGTGATCAAACACACCTATAATCCCAGCACTTGGGAGGCTGAGGCAGGAGGATCACCATGAGTTCAAAGCCAATTTGAACTACATAGTGAGAGGATGTCTCAAAATGAATGAAGGAAGGAAGGAAGAAAAGAGAGGTTCTCACAAAGCCCACCCCACCTCCATGAGAACAGGAAAAGACCCACAGAACCCTGTCCAATCCCTGTACTGTCACACCTGTGTGGGACACAGAGCCACTGAACAGGAAAGGACACCTTCCCTTATTGCCCAGAATTTGCCTGACACTTAGATGTCTTGGGAAATCTTGACAAAAACATCAGAGCAATAAAAAACATAAATTTGACAAACTGCCAGAATGTGGTTCCTGCTCTGGAGGTTTGCTTTTACTGTTGGCTTTACAGTTTGTTGGTTTTGCTTGCTTTGCTTTGCTTTGCTTCTGAGGCTGTGTGCAAGCCTGGGAAAGGCAGCGAGGGATCAGTGTCTGCCTCTCCTGCCAAAGCCAGACACAGCGTGTATCTCCCTGTTGAAGAGAAGAATCAAGGAGTAGGGGATCTGTGTCCCTTAAGGAGGAAGCTTTCATTTGCAGTGTTATTAAATATTGGCAGGGATTTTCAAAGCAAAATGGAATCGCCTTTACAAAGCACTATGAATTCTAGTGTATCTACATTTCAGTAAGTTTTACTGCCTTAAATATAATGGCAATTTCTTTCACTGTTTGCTTCTCATGTAAATATATTACATAACTCACATAGGGACAACAGTATAGGCTCAGTTGCTAATATGAAACTTTCTGATTTGTCAAAATGTTAAAGTTTGAGCAATTCATAAAACACACAGTTGCTCAAAGTATCAATGAGCCACTCTTACCATTGCATAGCATCCATCAGTTGTCAGGATCAAAACGTCGATCGGAGACGTGTGGTTGGCGACACAAATGCCCCCCTTCTGAGGCCGGTACTGCCTGCAATCACAAGAGTGATAAACACCAAACCCTGGTAAATGGCAGACTTTGCAGAGCAGCATATTCAGACTCATCCTTTTGAGTATATTTTTTTTAAGTTAGGAGGTCCATGGATGCCTCTTTACAAGGTTATCCCAACGTACACTGAGAGTAGGAGAAAGGGCCTATGACTTTCCCTTTATAATTCGTAGGTTTTGGGGGCTGGGGATATAATTCAGCAGCATGGCACCTGTGGGCAAGCTTAAGGTTGTGAGTTCAATTCCTTGTAGCAGGGGCTGGGGATATAGCTCAGTGGAATAAGCGCCTGCCTAGCAGGCACAGGGTCCTGAGTTCAATCCCCAGTACCACAAAAAAAAAAAAAAGATAAAATATGCAGATTCCTGGTAGCATATATAAATATATATTATATTTATATATATTTATATATAAAGTATATAATATATTATATTTTATATACATATATATACCATAGGTTTTATTTAATCTTAAAAATTTTCATATTATTTTGATCTTCACAAGCATCATCATTAGTGGCTTCCTGGAGACCCCAAAAAAAGTTACCACAGCCTCTTCCTTCTTATCTACTGAGGCCGGCAAACCATTCTTTTCAAGGGACAGAGTGAACACTTCAGGCTGTAAAGCCAGACAGTCCCTGTCACAACTGCGGGATGTGCCCTGTGGCCCACAGACAGCCACAGCCAGTATGTAAAGGAAGGAGCTTGGCTGTGTTCCAAAAAACTATTTACAGAAGAGTCAGATTTGGCCCCGGGCCTGCAGAATAGTTTGCCCATCCCTGGCCCTGAGCTAAACCAGAACTTGACACCACTAAAGAAAAAGTAGCTTTGCCCGGGCCCAAACAGCCAAGGCGCCCAGTCCCTGACAGCTCTGGCACATTCTCCTTGAAACCAGAGCACCTCTCTAGTAAGTTATGAACCCCTCTAAACCACTGAAGTTCTGTCTCTACACACTCAAAATTTGAAGGGTCTTCTTATATTGGTAACACATGGTGAGGCCAGATGATAAAATGTTTCCCTTCAACAAATGAGACAGAAGACCCATTCAGCAAAAAACAGACATTTTTCCCTAGAACTTTTGTTTCATCTTCTTGAGACAGGATCTCACTCTGTAGATCAGGCAGACCTAGAACTAGGTAAGCCAGGCTGACCTCAAACTGGTGGTGATCGTCCTGCCTCAGCCCCCCAGGTGCTGAGATTACAGGTGTGTGTCACCATGTCTGGCTTTCTAGAACTTTTTCTAAAAAACTGGTATAAGATAAAATTGAATTAACAGAAAAATAATTCAAACCGGGTACAGTGGTGCACACCTATAATCCCAGCACTGGGATAGCTGAGGCAGGAAGATTGCAGCAAGTTTGGGGCAAGTTTGAACTACGTAGTAAGATCCTGTTTCAAAAAACAAAGCAAACAAACAAACAAAAACTCAAAAGAAACCAAAATCATTTTTACTTAGCTAGTATTGTACATTCCTTAACTACCTTTATTTCTCTATTCAGGGGTGAGAACAGCAGAATGTAGTATTCTACAGATGTTCTGGAATTTTAGAAGTAGCAAGACTGACATTAGAAAGCCGGGCCCAGACTTCACCACATCACAGGCTGCAGACTTCATTCCCAACCAGGTAGTTGCAAACCTGACTTCGCACCTACTCACTGCCTAAGGCTACCCAAAGGCGAGCAATCGTAAGCCCTGCTGAGCAACATCTCAAGACTCTTCCAAATCAGTGCCCGAACACAGAAAAGGCCAGGAACTGAACACATTTTTCCCAGAAGGAACAGAAAACCAAGTCACTAGTTCTAAGGCCTCAAATTACATTTCTAAATTCACCTTTCCAGGACTCACACAAATTTCACGTGACTTCTGTCTTGATCATGGCTGTTTTCCTCTTAGCTTTACTGCTAGGACCACTAACTTTCTTTGGAGCTACGCTTATGATATCCACACAGATAAAGCACAACGACCAGTGCTTTAACGCGCTAACTCAGCACTGTAAGAAGCAACACCCCATTCGTGACCACAGCCAGATGCCATGCGTTGACTCACTCTGGCCCGCACGGGTTTTTTCAAGTCAGATTTCTTGTCCAACTGTCCAGCAAAGTTACAAATACCAAGCAGGTTTCTCTTGATTTTGCTGTGCATGTGGTGGAGAGTTAGTTCGACAACCGTGGTGCTCTATCACTGTACAGTATCATAAAGGGTGCACAGGGAAGTTCAGGGATCACCTCAGAGCTGAGCCCAAGGGCTTCGCAGAAAGGGGAGACAGGGCAGACAGCGGACACTCACTTGTTATGGTAATGAATGGTACCAGAGAGGGCACGCACGCAGATCCGGCAGCAAGTCAGGTGCACCAGCTCACTCAGCCGGTTCTTGAGGCTGCGGGAGAAAGAACCCATCTCACTGTGCAGCTCTGGGCCCAGCTAGGAGACAGTACAGCGCATGCCTGGTGCGCTCAGGCATAACTGAGCAAGCGCAGCTGGGTTCTTGGCCTCACCAATGCACGTGGCATTAGATGGCAAACACTAGGCACCAGAACTGGACAAAACTCGAAGGGAGCAGCCGAGGCCCTGATACAGGACAACAGGCTCCTGACCAGCATGAGCCGTGTGTCTTTGACCTTGGCTTCTGACCCCACAATGCCTAAGACTATTTCTTCCCTTTGAATTCTTTGGTCCATTTATTTATTTTTTGTCTGCATTTCTCTTTTGAAAAAAACGACTTCCCTCAGTTTTTAGGGAAGTATGAAGGAAAATCAAAGACTGCGGGAGAAGACGAAGATGAAGCGTGTAGAGTTCTAATAAGTGAGTTGAGACCGTATACTGACAGTATGTAGGAGATAAGTTCTCTCTTTATGAGAAGGAGATTGAATGCACAGTGTAGGAAGGAAGGCAGGATATAGGAAAGAAACAGATACTCTCTTTGCTAGGAAAAAGTACATCTCCTGATGCATGAAGAGAGAGCCATTTCACCTGCTGTCTGGCAGCTGTCCAACCAGGGTCGTCCCTAGAACCAGCAGACTGATCCCAATGAAAGCCAGGGTAACCCTGAAAAAGAAAAGAGAAAGGCATACATAAATCTGTTCATTAGGAGGGAAACACAATAAAGAGAAACAACCGGAAGAGTCCTCGATAATTAGAATGTAGATAAAGTTGTATAACATCCATCTTATGAAATATTATATAGCTATTAAAAGCTTTGGTAAATCTTTTTTTGTTTGTTTGTTTGTTTGTTTGTTTTATCTTTTTGAGACAGGGTCTCACTATGCAGTTCAGGCTGGCCATGAGCTCACTTTGTAGCCCAGGCTGGTCTTGAACTAGCAACAATCCTCCTGCTTCAGTCTCCTGAGTGCTGGGATGACAGGCATGCACCCACCACGCAAGGCAAATTGGGGTTTTTTGTTTATTTGTTTTGTACCAGGAATTGAACTCAGGACCATAATTCTATAGATTCTGATGCAGAAGAATGTTCTGCAATACATATTGAGAGGTTAAAAAAATAATTACATGGCATATGATACCATTTTCAAAAACAACAACAAATACATATATTTATAACTAGCCTACATGTGCATACAGAAGGCCTGGAAATTGGTTCGCAAAACTGTCAGGGTCAATCTATAAAATCATCAAAGTATTGAATGAGCTAGAAGAGGGAATAGACTTTGAAGCTCTTTTATAATAAGAACAAAACTTTTCTTAAAAAAGAAACAAAATATATCACTGTGTAGAAACCCCTTCATGTTGATCTGCTGTCCTTTTCCATCGGTTGGAATAGCTCAGAAGTCTGACCCTACCTGTAATCTCCCGACAGACACTTCCTCATTTTTGAATAGTGCTTTTAATATACCTTCCAAGGAAAACAAGCATTTTTAGAGTAGTCAACAGAATTACTTGGAAATGTTGAGGTTTAAAATCATTCAAATAAGGAATGCCGGGCATGGTGGCGCATACCTGTAATCCCAGCACTTGGGAGGCTGAGGCAGGAGGATCATCGCAAGTTTGAGTTCCAGACCAGCCTGAGCTACAAAGTGAGCTCAAGGCCAGCCTGAACTGCATAGTGAGACCCTGCCTCAAACAGACAAAATAAAATAACATAAATAAGGAAGAAAAATTTTATTTGTAAGATTTGTTTTTTTGGTGGGGGGCATTTTGAAAAAAGGTCTTTCCGTGTAGTTTTAGGCTGGCCTTGAACTCACTATGCAGTCCAGGCTAGTGCCAAGATAGTGGCAATCCTCCTGCCTCAGCCTCCCAGGCATGCACCACCACATTCAGCTGGCACAATCTTTTTTAAATGCCCACTTTATAATATTTGCTTCTTTTAAAAATCATTTACTAACCAGTTCTTCACCCTGAAGACTATGTACTAGGAGGAGGAGGCTTCGTGCTACATTTTCTTTCTGTTCTTGGAAGCTCAGTCACTGAATTCTTTTAAATCTGTGGTTGATTTGCACAAATCCTTCTGTCATTTCCCTCCTTAGTGAGTACTGGTTTACTGAAATGAATTAATCTGATCGACTTCCTGAAGACAGCTAACCAGCGGCAGTGTGGCCTCTCCAGCTCTGTGCTACTCAGCTTTCCATTACCCTTAGACGCCGCTTGACTAAGGACCAGGACAAGATGCAGGATCTAATCCATGTTAAGCTTCAGTAGAGTTTTGTTTCTTTTTAAGGGTAAGAATAGGACTCTAATTACCAAGAGGACAGAAGCTTTTAATAAATAAAAGCTCCTGTCTTCTTTTCCTGAATGCCAATGGCAAGTCCTGGGCAAGCCCAGAGCACAGGAACCTTTCAGGGACCCTGGCTCAGAGCTCAGGCGAAAGGGTACGAAACCCTGATTTCATTTGTTATCGCAGCTGAAGCAACTCCCCAAAGACATGCTGTGCCGCAACATCAGGAAGAAAAGGAAACAGAAATGTGTGTGCCTCTTCTTAAGCAATGTCTTCCTGGTAATAAATCTGAATGGAATGAGTGCAAAACACCCTGGGGACGGTAACCAGGCTGCAACACAGGCCAGGATTAACTGGCTGGCAGCAACTGCCTGAAAGATCTGGTAGAGGCAGCTAAGGCCAACTCCAGGGAAATGAAGCAAGATCACCAGCAGCAAGGCCACGGCTGGTACCTCCCCTCCTCCCCGCATCACCATGCCAACAGGTATCAGCCACCGTGCTTCACCCCCCGCCCAGCCTCTTCCACTCTGATGACCCCCACTAGGCTTTCAGTAAACTAGGCTCAGGGTTCCATGCTCCTCAGGCAGTGGCCTAAAAGCAGAGGGGGAGCCTCACTAGGGAACTTTCCATGGAATCAGAGAACACCTTGGAAAATGTGGAACTATCAAGCATCTCTCCTCTTCTTTGTTTTGTTTTTTGTCTTTTTGAGACAGGGTCTCGCTATGCAATTCAGGCTGTCCTTGAGCTCACTTTGTAGCCCAGGCTGGTCTTGAACTCTCAAGGATCCTACTGCCTCAGCCTCCCAAGTGCTGAGATTACCGGTGCGCACCACCACGCCCAGCCTCTTCTCTTCTTTACAAGCTCTCTTTTCTGTCCTTCCTTAAATTAGCAGTATAACACAAAGTGGATCCAGACTGTAAAATACATATTTAATTTTCAATACACACCTTCACTGAGAGGAAAAGTGACAGGAGAACAGATGCTGCCTTCCCACAGGGGGCACATCTGCGGGTATTTCCTGTGTGCAAAGGGTCCAACGCCCCCACTAAGCTCTTCTGCGGCCATTGCACATGGGTCAAGTTACCAAGCAGGGGACTCACCTCAGAGGTAGTAGGACACAATAGCGGATTATGACACCCAGCACCCACACCATGGTGAGCCGAAGACTGATGTAGTGGAAATTGACATTGGTTCTCGTGAGGAGATTCCAGGACACTAGCTCCTCTGAGGAGAACCTCTGGGTCACTTCATCTTCCACAATGGCTTCCAATCCCTTCTTGGAGAAATAAAACGCGTCAGAGAGCTCAAAGTCCCTTCCTCGAAGACCAGAGAGCCCTTTCTCCATGGGTGACTCATCTCTTTGGATAATACCTTAAAAGAAAACATCAGGACGTGAGAAAATGTGATAGGACAGGACAACTCACCAACAGGGCAACTTTGTGGAGTTGACAGACAATAAATAATATGGGTGACAAGCAGATTTCAAAAATAAGTTATGTAACAGCAACCAGAAGAGGGGACATCACAGCCAGAAATGGCCTATACCCAACGATCTCAATGAATATGGAAGAAGTTTGGTTCTGCCAGGCATGGTGGCACATGCCTCTAATTCCAGCACTCAGGGAGGCTGAGGCAGGAGGATTGTTGTGAGTTTGAGACCAACATTGCCTACAAAGTGAGCTCAAGGCCAGCCTGAACTGCATAGTGAGCCCCTGTCTCAAAAAGACCAAAAAAAAAAAAAAAATTTTCAGTTCTTTATAACTTCCTTGTTTGGATTTCCTCCCTCAACACTATTACCAAAATAATTCATGGAAAGCAAACTCTGTCCAGATATATCTGAACTGTGCAACAAAGAAGATTTCTGTGCTTCTCTGGTAAAAGCTGTAAAGTCAAAAGGCAAGAAAAATGGCAAATTATATTTACCACAAAAAAATGGTTGAGGTCATATAATTTTTCTCCCTCAGTACTGTTGAACCTAGCACCTTCACTGTGAGGTACATCCCAGCCCTTTCTTTACTTTTTATTTTGAGGCAGGATGTCACTAAGTTACTAAATTGCTCAGGCTGGGATTGAGCTTGCAGTTCTCCTACCTTAGCTTTCCACAGTGCTGGGATTACTATAAAAATTCTCTAATAAGAAAACCATAGGCAGCCAGGCATGGTGGCACACGCCTGTAATCCCAGCACTCGGGAGGCTGAAGCAGGAGCATCACCGAGAGTCTGAGCCCAGCTTGGGCTACACAATTGAATTCAAGGCCAGCCTAGACTAATTAGTGAGACCCCATCTCAAAATGCGTCAGAATTTTTTACAATCAAAAAAATGTAAACAAAAAAATGTAAATGAGACAAAACTGACTGACTTATATTATCAAATTATTATAGACAGCTAAGTCAGGTAGAACTATTCTAGTCAGTCACACAGGGCTGGGCGCTCAAGAGAGTCAGTGCAGAGGATGAGAACACAGCACAGCTGAGGCTGGAGGTGCATCTGTTCGAAGGCCAGGCCTCAAGCTAAAGATGGAAGGACCAGGCCTACGTGCCTCCCTGAGGGACTGGCAGTAACTTGAAGGTTACACTATAGTTGGTGTCACCTGACCCAGTAAAGTCTAGATAAACATCGGTCACCCAGGTGGACGGCCAGGACCTTCTGATCCACCCCTTCCTGGAAAGGTCTTTGTTCTCTCCGTGTGCCCTTGTTACGTGACCTGCTTCCACACTGGGTCGATATCACCTGAGTGGCTGTACTTGTCATTTTACTGGTTGGTATAGTTTTGACCCATGTTGTACCCCACTTGTGATTTTGCTCTATAAAACTTCCACTGTGAAGTGGGGCCCATGGCAACCCACTTTCGGATCCCCCGTCTCTCAGACGCTAGCCCTCTGCATACATTTTTCCTACTCTTAACCTCTGTTTTCCTTAATTCCTTCTTCAGTTTCAGGGAACACAAACTCAGCATAGCTGACATCTAGCAGGCTGAGTTACATGTTTTCCCTTATATCAAAATCAGCAATACTTTTGTTCATGAAAAATCCAGTGACAAAGGGACTCTGCTACGTGTAGGAGTGTTGAACGAACTACTAGCAACTGGTTTCAAAACTGACTTGTCAAGCTAGCAGTGGTGGTGCACAACTGTAATCCCAGCACCCAGGAGGCTGAGGCAGGAGAGTCGTTGTGAGTTTGAGACCAGCCTGGGCTACAAAGTGAGTTCAAGGCCAGCCTGAACTGCATAGCGAGACCCTGTCTCAAAAAGACAAAAAAAAAATTTTTTTTTAAATGATTTGTCATGAAAAGACTAAAAATAGTTTTTGATGATCAATAATTCCAATTCTAGGCATCTGTCATAAGAATTGCTGAAAATTTGCCCACTGCAGCACTCTAAGTTATAATGATACAATGTTCCCATTAATAAGTAATGTTAAGTGAAAGAATCTTAAACTAGTTTAAGTCAGTGAAATATATATACACAGAAAAAAATGTCAAGAAGAAAACATCTTTGAGCAAGGAGGCCAGATTTTCTTCTCCATAGTTTTATTATATCTTCCATAAAGAAAATAACTCAAATAATTTTAAAGCAGCATATTCTTTTTTCTAAATTGAAAAATGACTTCCACCACCCAGTTCTAACTACTCAATGTGAGCAATAAACGAGAGGGCCTTAAAATAATAAGTGGTGGCTATGCACACAGTCCGTAGAGGACTATTTGTTACTCCGCGGTGCGCCACAGAGGACTTTACTTCCTGCAGCAGACTACTATAGAGACCCCCTCCCCCAGCCGCATCACAGTCCGGGACTCCACATCTGTAATCCCAGGAAGAAGTTATCCGAATTCCAGTAAGTGATTCCCGTCCACCACTTCAGTGCAGCCCATAGGAGGAACAGAGAGACATGCACGTATCTGTAGTGGTGCAGAGCCCAGGGACCCAAGTCCAGCTAGGATGAGGGCTAACCGGAACAAGGGCCTGAACCCGGGTTTTATTAATTCACAGAATTGGGCGGTGGCTGGGGATGAGTGACATGGCAAGTGCCTGAGTACTGTGAGCGCGGGCTAGGCGGGAGGTGTGGCGGGAGGTGTGGCGGGAGGTGTGGCGGGAGGTGTGGCGGGAGGTGTGGCGGCACCCGGGCAATATGCAGAGAAAGGTATGCCGAAGAGCAATCTGCATAACAGTTTGAGGAAGTACCTCCTGTTTTGGGGTGAGTGCTTCAGCTTTGAGGTCTAGCCTTCAGGCCCTCGGCCTCATGGCACGTTTTCTTTCTCCAGCTCACATACACTAGTTGAGAGCCATAAGCAGCGCTTCGCTGACCTGTGCATTGCTTTCTTTCTTTCGCACCGGAACCGAACTCAGGACCTTGCGCTTACCAGGCAGGCGCTTGTGCCGCTGAGCTATATCCCCGGCCTGTGTATTGCTTTAAAGGCTACAGGTCAGACCTGGCTAGACCCATTTTCATTGTTTAAAGCCCATGGAGCGGGTAAAGAAATATCCTAGCCAGCTCTGTACATACCAATACCCAGAATGAGGGCCAGCTTTAGCCAAAATGGAGACAAATGCTGCTCTTTCAAGGAGCGCCCGCAGGTGGTGCTCCAGAGTACAGAGAAATGGATTTCCTTTTCTAGTGGAGGTGAAGATGTTAAATCCCCGACAGACCTTTGATTTTCTCTTTCCAGTTTACCAAGAAATCACTAAAAAGTTGAGACTGCTGCTGTACCATAAATGTCCAGAAGACCTGATACGGCATCAACAGGAAAAGTTGAGATATTTCTTTTTCCCTTTTTGGTTTTCGAAGAGACAGCAGCATGGTGCCCGGGAGGAGAACGGAAAGTGGACTTGGAGCGTGAGAGGCAGCTGAAGCTGGTCATCAGTCACGCACGCAGGACAAAGCCTGTCCCAGAACACGGGGAGCTCCTTGAACTATGATACTAATTTCAAGCTGTTGCGGCTTGTTACCGATAGCTGGGTAGCGGGGATGAAATTCACATCCCCCTCACGCGGGTATAAATAAACGCTCTACCATTCTAGCCCGTTCCCTGCTTAAGAGAGAACTACCAACACCTGGCCCAGCTCTTGTCTTCCGTGTACCCTTTCCTCCTTCCTGCCGCCTTCCTCGCCCCTACACCGAGAGCCCGACTCAGTCTCGACGTTGGCGTTGAAAGTCAAGTTCCGATGAAGACTACTGAGTCAGGAAATTCGGCGTGGCCAAGCGGCTGAGGAAGTAGTTGTGACCTGTCAATCACGGAGACGCAGGACACAAGCGCAGAAAAACAGTTCCCAAGCCCTACACCTGCGACTAACCGGAAAGTGCGATCTTTGATTTTTTTCTGGCCGGAAATTGATCAGGTTTTTGACAGGATGGCGTAGGTCTGACGTCAGCCTAAGCAACAGCAGGCACGCAGGGCCCCTGTCGTTAATTTGGCCTCTGTACTCTTCAACAGCCCATACTCACTCTGCAGAATACGCATTATTTGCCTACCTTTAATAAATATAAAACCTGGCTACTTTTTGCACATGTCTTGTCCACTACTTTGTTCCATACAAGAATCTGGAAAAAAAAATCTCTGGAAAGGGCCTACAGCACACCCCCACCACACTGGATAACACAGCCACCAGCTCTGTAACTGGTGTCTTATAAAATGGAGTGGGAAATGTTTTAGTTTCCATAGAGTTAATATTTTCTGGGTTCATGTTTGGGGTTTGTTTTTTTGGGGTGTATATGTGTTTTTGTGTATGTGTCCCTTATACAAAGTTAGTATCTAAGAGTTACAGCAGTAAAGGAAATCTTTGAATTACCATTAGGTTACCTTGTCCAGGAGTCAGTTCCAAGCAGGTTAAGGTTCTTCACCTTTAGCCTACTGACACTATCAAATCAGCAGGAATTCGGTTACAGGATGGACCAAGACAGCGTCCCTACCGAATTCCCCTTTCACCCTCCAGGCACTGCAATACCAGTCAGGGCCCGTTACTCAACCCGAGCGCTGTTGTACCGGCCAGTACTCAGCAGGGAAAGTTTTATTATTTAACAATATATAGGTTCTTTTCTAATGTCCAGAGGAAGAGGAAAGAACAAGCTATTGAGTAATTCTCTGAATGAAATACACTAGGGGTAGGGGCTAGACCTTCTAAAAGTACTCTTTTCCAGAAAGCCAAACATAAGAACCAACTTTAAGTTGCCTCATGGTACGTAACAAAGCCCAGATATCACATTAAATAACCCTTAGTTATTGCGGGCTGATCAGACCTGCATCCTCCCATGGGAGTGGACAGCAAAGGCTTAAATAAATGAGAGAAGGGAAATGATTTCAGGGCTCCAGGCGGGACTCACTCTCTTAGAGCTCCGATATTCTCTGAGTTTAGAACAAGACTTCTCTGGGCCACCCGGAGGGGGATACTCAATAAAAACGCAGGAATCTGGGCAGGACTTTTCCAATTAATACATTTATGTTAACATAGGAGAACTGTGTTATCTCCAGGAAGGCCTTCACAGCAGGGGTGAAATGCCTACAGCTATAGGCCCCTTTAAGTTAATTGGTGTTGGAGCCAGAAGTCCTCAGCTATGGCCTTATCTTGCCCAGATGAGACCAGGGACTCACAGAGGTTTAATTACTATGAGTCCACTGCTCCTCTCCAGACACAGTACCTAAGCTTCAGACAACTCACAAGTAAACATGGAAATCCAATTCATTAAATCCTGCTCAGAGCCACTCTGTAGCTCCAGCACCCAGAGATGTGCACTCAAAACCAGGTCCTACTCCTGCACACTTGATGTACAACACTTTCTCTGCCTCTCTACCTAGTTTATTCTGTGTAATTCAAATAAAAGATAACTTTTTTTTCAGTTTAGCATCTTTCAATAGTATATAGACAACATCTACTTGACAATGGATGAATTTCCAGAATGTTAAGCATAATAAAAATAGTAGGAAAAAAAAAATCAAAGAATTCAGTTTTTAAAAAATTGGCTGAAAGCATGCCAAGCAATTCATAAGAGTAAGCCTAGGGGCCAGGGATACAGCTCAGTGATACAAGCACCTGCCTGGCAGGTAAAAGGTCCTGAGTTCGATTCCCAGTACCAAAAAAAAAGAGTAAACCTAAATAACTAATATTCTAAAAGATGTTCATAGGGCATGGTGGCGCACACCTGTAATCCCAGCACTCAGGGAGGCTGAGGCAGGAGGATCATTGTGAGTTCAAGACCAGCCTGGGCTACAAAGTGAGCTCAAGGCCAGCCTGAATGAACTGCATAGCGAGACCCTGTCTCAAAAAGACAAAAAAAGGAAAAGATGTTCAGCCTCACTGCAATCAGAGAAATATAAACCAAACCACAATACTGCTATTTTATACCAATGAAGTATAGCATAGTAGGAAACAATGTGGCATAAATTCAAAGACATTGAGAGCCTGTGATTCAACAATTCTGTCACTAGCCTGCGTCAAAGAGGGTCCTGGAGCTAGGATGCAGAGTGTAACCCACCCTAGACACAGAATGCTTCGAGGTTCATCAGTAAGAGGCAAGGGAAGGGTTTATTGGGCAGAAATTTAGGCACACTCAAGAGTGGGCTGCGGGTGCTCAGAGAGCTGAGATCCACTAGAGATCGAAACGGAACTACTTGTGTTTGTAGCAGAGGAAACCTGTGGAAGTTGATTATCTAGTCTTGCTCTTGGTTTGGTGGATGAAGGAAGATGGCTCACCCATAGTAAGACAATGATCTACTCAAAGGTGGAAGCCCACTTACGGGTGAAAAGGCAGTCTATTCACCGGTGAAAGAGGGCTATCCACAGTAAAAAGGGAACAGAGTAGTACAGAATCCTTTGGCAGGTAGAAGGGAATTTCCCAGGCTTACTGTGTTCTGGGAGAAGAGGGAAAAAAGTTAAAACAAAATAGGCTTATGTCCTGAAACTAGTATTCATTTTTATTTACTTTTTTCCTTTTCATTTTAAAAATTATGATTTTCCTAATCCCAAAACTCGGGAGGCTGAGGCAGAAAGATCACTGCAAATTCAAGGCCAGCCTAGGCTACATAGTGAGTTCAAAGACAACCTAAATTAATTACACAGCAAGACCCTATCATCTCAAAAAACAAAACAAAATACATAAATAAATGAATAAATAATAAGACAAAACATTCTTATAGAAATGACCTTGGTGGCGACCCGCTTCTGGGATGCCTCCTGTCTTGCAGGAACTATCTCTCAAAAACTCTTTCCTGCTCTTAAAAAAAAACATAAAAAATGAGCTGGGCGTGGTGGCGCACACCTGCAAACCCAGCAGTTGAGAGGCTGAGGCAGGAGGTCCTTGCGAGTTCTAGGCTAGGCTGGGCTACAAAGTGAGTTCAGGACCAGCCTGAACTGCACAGTAAGACCCTGTCTTAAAGAGAAGAAGAACAAAAAACCGCATGGAACTGACAGTTGTTTCTAACACAAATATCTGTACAACAGCAGGTTCCAACTGAAGATCTCTCCAATATTAGGCACACAATATCTGGTACTAGTATTAAAATAGGTGCTGCCAGGCGTGGTGGTACACATCTGTAATCCCGGTACTAGCTGAGGCAAGAGGATCACTGTGACTTCGAGGTCAGCCTGAAGTGCATAGTGAAACCCTGTCTCAAAAAGACAAAAAAATAAAATAGGTGTTATGGGAAGTGAAGCAGGAGATTAGGGTGTGGCCAACCGGCTGGGCATGGGGGCATCACCTATCAATCACAGAAATCCAGAATACAAATGCCCAGGCCCCGCACCTAGGACCAGTCAGAAAGTGCTGCTTTTCAGTTCTTCTGGAGTGACCTCAAGCAGGTCCTTGACGAGATGACCTAGATCTGGTATCAGAACAAGGGGATACAAATGATGGTGGTCATTAACCTTGAGGCCACTGTGAGCCCTCTCCGCGCCTGCTCTCACTGTGCACAGCATACTTCTTCTCTTATCTTTAATATATTTAAAAGTTCACTACCGGTTGTGTGTTGTCTAATTCTTTGTTCAGGACAAGAACCTGGAAAGAATCTCTGAGAGAAGTCCACAGCATCCTAAGACCCCTGGTTACAGAAGCACTAATGAAAATGTAATGATAACTTCCTTCCTAAGAAATATTGACAACTGAGGATTAAAATTACTGATCCAATTCACCCACATATAAACTTCTGACAGAGAAAAATCCAATACCATCAAAATATAGGAAACACTATATATCAGGCATCAAATTACATATTAGGTAAAGGGGAAATACTTCTTTAGGTGCCTAGAAATATTCATAAGGAAACCAAAGACAGATAGACAGACAGAGATATCAAATTAACTGACACAGATATAATTTTTAATTTTAGTGTATTAAAACAGTCCAATTGTCATGAACAAATTAATCCTAATCCTTCAGAGTAAACTACATTTCTTAAGTTGTTCAAATACTGATTCTGTGATATAAATTTTTTATTTGATACGGGAATTTAAAAGAGTAAAGTCAAAAATATTTGAACTTTGTCCTTACACCAAATACTATGGCCAAACCGACACAATCCATGTTTGGAATAAAAGAAAATTAGAACTAGTCCTCTATCTAATGAGTTGTACAACCTGCCCTGTGCCCCTGTGTCTTTAGCAAGTCACTCACTCATAAGTAACACCAGATCTGAAAGACCCGTTGAAATGAAGGCAAAAGGTAAAACCACCTCAAACATGATTAACTCTAAATTTGCTGAGTGAACTCTTGGAATAACTGCCCATTCATAAATCACACTAGCTTTCCCATCTTCCAGTTGTAAAGCAAGCTTTTGAGAAAATCAGGCCTACTGTGGACCAAAACAGGGCTTGGAGCTTATATACAGAGGTAGACTTCACCCCACCAACGTGCCAAAAGTCAGACAATCATCATTCCAACCATACTCTTATTGAAGCCATATTGGAACTGGTCAGTTTGAGTAAGAATCCTGTTGGAACGTTAGCCCATCAAAGGACACAGGCAATCATACAGCAGAAGTACTAGCAAGAAACAGCAGTGTCTCCCAGCACTCAGGAAGCTGAGGCAGGAGGATCATTGCAAGTTTGAGACCAGCCTGGCATACAAAGTGAGCTCAAGGCCAGCCTGAACTGAATAGCAAGACCCTGTCTCAAAAAGATTAAAAAAAAAAAAAAAAAAAAAGAATGAAAAGAAACAGCAGTGTCTCCTAACATTTCCCTGAGAAAATTTTTAAGTTAAGGAACTGACAAAAATACACTCTCAACCCCTACAGTGCCTGAAAGAGGAAGTGGGGGTACATTTTAGGATACTAGTAATCTTCTATTTCTTAATCTAAATGAAAGACAAATGTGCAAGTTCACCTTGGAAAATGCACATAGCTGCACATGTATAATTGCAGGCTCCTTTCTATGTACACTATTCTTCAATTATTAAGCAATTGAGCAAGGAGGAGTTTACCAACCCAGCACCAACGATTGGCAGTGGTGTCCTTTTTCTGGTACAAGGAACTCCTCTGTGTGCTCAGGTCCTTGGCAAGGAAGCCAGACCTAGATGCCTCCCTACCATCCCCAACCATCCTGACCCATAAATGTGGGTGGCCTGATTGAAAAGCCCAAGGTAAAACAGCTCTAAAGATCAACTGTACATTAGGGTCTGGAGTGAGATAAATTAGCGCTGCTGAGATTAAACAGCAGAGATAGTCAGTGCCAAAGGAGAGGCGTGGCCAGTGTTAGGTACAAAGAGCAGAAAGCTTTCTGCCACCCTCGCAAGTCAGTACCAAGAGTGGACACCTGACACATATCACTGATCTCGGTCTCATTCAGCTCCAATTCTTTAACTGCTACAGACATTCATATAGATATAATTAACGCACGTAGTTACACAGCCACATAACTGCACAGGTTTCCACACTAACTTTTGCCATGGTTTTTCACAGTAATTTAGCTGTGGCACTGCAAAGCTAAGCTCTAGAGCACCACATCAAACTGTGCCCCAGCCACATACCCAGGACCGAAGTTAATGGGGCAGCTTGGCCATGCTTACTTCGTGGCAACTCCTCTGGGTTCCTGATTTCCTTCCTGAGTTCTCTTTGAAAACTCAATTTTATTGTCAGTTCAGTTAAACATAACAGAATTAAAGCTGTTTTTAAATGTACATTTTTGAGATGTATCTTGAAGAATGTAAAAGGACATGATGCCTACAACTAGCTTTAAAATGGTTCCATGAAAGGTCATACATTAAATGAGAAGATGGTATTTCTAATTGGTTATATGTCTATTCCGGAACTTTCTGCATAACTTACATACTGCATCTGCAACTAATTTTTAAGAAAAATACTTCCACAAAGGAAGCCAGGGGAAAAAAGGCAGTTGAAGTAAGTATAGCTAATTCTTTACACCTATAAAGAACTTCTAATTTTTGTATTAGTATTTTGTGATCCATACAATTTATATGCATATTGAGGTATCAGGGCATAATGCATCATGATCACTGATCCCCTCCTCACCTTTATCACACACACACCCACAGACACCCACACATACTGTGAATAACTGTTTAATCTGGATGAAGGGTCCAGGTCCACATTGCTGCTAAGAGTGCAAGCAATTTATAATACCATTTAGCACTTTCTAATAAGGTTGAATATTTACCTGCTTACCCTGTGGCCCAGATATTCACAAGAATATCTACACAACAGCATTTCAATCGGCTTTATTCCTAATGTGTAAACAGTAAAAATAACCCAAATGTCAACCAACATAACAATGGATAAGCAAACGATTTGATCTTTGTACAAAGGAATAAATACTCCATAGCAATTATAAAAAAATCTACTGACTCATGCAAAACATGGGGGAAAAAACCTCACAAATGTTTTACTGAATGGAAAAAAATAAACACAGAGAATAGACACTAAATTTCAAGAACGGGAAACTTAATTGCAGATGACATCAAGGAAGAGAGAGCTGACAACCACCGGACTGAGGGATAAACATACACAGGGAGGCTGACAGAACTTCAAGAACAAGACACGTTCACTAGGCCAATCTGTGTGGTGACCACACAAGTCTGTACATAGGAAACTAGTGGGTACATAAATTATTCTTCAATTTTTTAAAGTGGGAAAACAATATTTACTTTTCAAAAGTCTTCCGAATTCCTGCCTACAATCTCAATTAGAGGTTCCACTGGCTTATACTCACCCTTCCCAGGTATATTTCTACGTTTTCCTCCCACAACCAGAAGGCAGCTGACATTGCCTGTTTCCTGGCGCCAGGCTGTACTTGCAGCCCTCCACACACACTGATGTAACCCTCCCAGTCCTGTCAGGTATTACGCATTATCCCCACTGTGTACAAGAGGAAACAGGGCTGGAGGGCTTGTGTGAATTGCCTGAAGCCAAAGAGAACATAGAGCAAAGCCAGGATTTGAAACCAAGCCCGTAACTGCGAAACCACAGGCTTCCTCACGTCTAAAGCATTAAGCTCCACACCATTCAGTCCAATGCCCGGCCTCTGACGAGCCCCAGATACATTAAGATCTTTGCCACTGATACCACATCATCCCCAAGTTCTGCCAAACAGAGAGCCCCAAGGAGCAGGTCTTCCCAGTATTTCCGCCCCTTCCTGGTGAAGAAGGAGGACTGATTCTAGAGAAGACTTGGCCCAGCGGCCCGCGTCTAACATGAACCTGGATAGGCCCTTGTCACCAGTTCACTTACACCTGGTCATCTGTCGCACAAAACTGTAACTCCAGTCACCCTTTGTTTTATTTTACTCTATTTTACTGGAAGGGACCTTCCACAGTCTGAAACACACTTTGATTCCCTCATTAGGTCTCTGGGCCTTCCTGTGATAAGCCCAGGAAAACTGCCAAAGTCCCTCAGTTAGGTAGGACTTGTGTGAGGAAGGTGTTCTGTCCAGGTGAGGACTCTGAAACAGCAGGACACAGATGTGCTGCCGCCAGTATTCTCACGCTTCAAATCTGATCCAAGGCAAAAGGAGCTCCCCTATGCATGCTGAAGACTCATCGAGGTTTACGAAGGACAATCACCCTTGAGATGTATTGTTAGACAGAGTCTCAAACCTTCTCCCTCTGTTAGTATAACCCAGCCTAGGCTTACAGGAAACAGCCTCTGTCTCTTTCAGTCTCAGGAAATGAGTAACTCTGCCACATCTTCAGCCATGAGTTCAAGGCTGTTGAGTCAAAGACAGAGCCAGGCATGGCAGTACACACCTGTAGTCCCAGAACTTGGGAGGCTGAAGCAGGAGGAGTGCCATGAGTTTAAGGCCGGTCTAAGGTACATAGTGCAACTCTATCTCAAATAACAACAACAAAGAAACAAACATACAAACCGACTGACCGATGATGAAGCTAGTAGGGTTAAGCTTCAGGGTCCAAACCTGCCTGGGTCCCTTCCAGAGTTTGGTGCCTAATTCTGTGTTGGTCACTTCACATTTCTTCTTAAAGACTTCCAAATTAGAGAAACTTTATACTCTGAATCACACTATCATTGTGTTAATACAAACAATAGATCCAAGTTAAACCATGCACCTTACAAATTCCAGTTATTTAGAAGGAGAAATACTTAAGTTGCGAGAGCTTTCTTACCAGTAACTATTACTAGAAGGTGACACAAACACATGAATATCTTTCTGCCTAACTTCACCTATTATAAAGTTTTTATCCATTTGATGGTCACAATAGCAATACGTTATGGGACCTCAATATGCTATGATGGCTCAATCTTGATTGTCTACTTTTTTTAAAAAGCACTGGAATTGGGTGTGGCGGTGGCACACACCTGTGACCCCAGCACTTGGGGGGCTGATGCTCAAACCTCAATTTGAGGCCAGTCTGTGCTACATAATGAGCTCAAGGCTGAACTACTTAGTGAGACCCTATCTCAAAAGAGCAGAGGGCAGAGGTGGGGAAGGAGGGGGAAGGAAGGGAGCATTACAGCTACAAAACTACTTGTGATCCCCCAGTAATGTTGGCCTTGTTGGCACATGTAAGTGTTACAACCAACTTTATTTTTTTACTGTGAAACAGTATAAAGGTGAAACTTTAACACCAAAACCTTACTATCTAATCCAATGAAGAAAGATAAAATGAGTAGGAGAGAAAGCCCACATATAATACAAAATAAAAATGTATGAAGAATAAACAAAATTGCATCATAAGAAACTATACAACATCCTGTGCAAATAAGTTTAATAATGGGCAAAGTGGATAACTTTCTACTAAAAAACAAAACTAGTAAAAAACAAAATTAGTAAATCAAGAAATGAACACTCTAAGCCAGATACAGTGGTGCACAAGTACAATCCTAGTAGTTGAGAGGCTGAGGCAGGAGGATCACTGTGAGTTCAAGGCCAACCTGAAGTACGGAGTGAGACTCTGTCTCAAAAAAACCAAAACCAAACCGAACCAAACCAAACCAAAAAAAGGAAATGAAAACTCTAAAAAGAACCACTTACACAGATTAAATAATGTGGGGGTGGGGGAAGGAACTTACACAGCCACCCCTAACCAACCAACCTGAACTCTGACTTTTTCCAGGGAATTCCACCAAACCTTACAACTGAAAAAGATGGAAGATAGGTAAACGTGAAGGACCACCTGGGCAACTCTCCCTGAAGGAGGAGCAATTGTCTCCAATTTCACTGAACGGGCCCTATTTCCATGTACTGATGTGTGCAGAGCTGGCTGGGACTTTCTCTTATTGCTTCAGGTGGCTTTAAGAAATGCAAATAGGTCCAGCCCAGAGGACCCTGGGCTCCCATAACTACAAATATGCCTTAGTGTCTTCATTCGCGCCATGGGTTGCACTGGAAGTGGTAGATTGGAATTAACTCCCTAAAATTCCAATCACTTCTCCATGAGATGACAGATATAAACTTCCTGGGCTAAGACGAGGACCGGGAGGGCTCTCTATATGTAAATAATACACTAAAGTTCTCAAATACAAAGATCAGCTCCCAAAAGTCCTCATTCCAATTTCAGCCATTTACAGCATCATATGATGGCCAGGCAATGTTTATTCCAAAATGCAAAAATGATTCCAATATCTAAGAAGCTACATAATATACATCATAGTAGGTCTAAGGGAGAAAATGTGCATGCACCATGACGAAGCTTAAAATGCATGAAAAATACAACATTCTTTCTTAATTTAAAATAGCAAAAGTCAATGAGTTCTTAGCATGAGACAGAAAAGCCCTTACTGGAAAGACACTGCAGTCACGAGAGACCTTCCCCAACACCGACTGTTCCCAGTACTGCTCGGTCCTGAGCACAGCGGAACACAACAGAGGAGAGAGGAATACGCACCAACAGGAAATAAACGCATAAAAACCAAAGCTGAACAAAGGATACTCAGTAATAAGTATGAAAGATAAAATACTTAGAAAATCTGAGAAAAAGGAAATCTCCCCAAAAATCACAATCTGAGAACTTCTAATTTTATATTTTTTTACTTTATGAATAACAATTATTCAGAAGATAAAAGATAGAAGAACATGCTACATTCTTAATGGCAATCAAAACATAAATTGAAGAGGAAATATATAAAACCTGAGGGAAACTTTTAAAATATCTCTAGAGGACATAAAGGAAATGTAAATGAGTGGAAAGATGTGATCTCCTTAGAGAGTAATATTCCACACAGACAATATCAAACTTTCCCCAGTAAATTTATAAATTTAATACAACTCCAATAGAAATAACTAATTGTATTTGTTTTGGTAATAGAAAGCTGAATCTCCAGACCATATGGAAAAATAAGCAAAGAAGAATAAGCAGAAAAAGTAACAAAAATAATTATTTCTACCAGATATAAAAATAATCTATTAAAACATGAATAATTGGCACAATAAGGTACTGCATGCCACCCAGCCCTTGGGAGGCTGAGGCAAGAAGGTCATCACATGTTTGAGGTCAGTCTGGGCTACATGGTGAGACCCTACCTCAAAACAAACAAACAAAAAAAACCAAAAACCCCCACCTCAATAATTAAGACACTATACCAGAAGTTATTAAGGATGTATTTCAAATAAGTTATATAGAGATGGACTTTTTAATAGAAAATGTTGAGACAACTAGGTAGCCATCTGGTCAAATAAACCAGAATAAATGAATCCAAGATCTAAATGTAAAAATAAAATCATAAAAGTAATCTAGGAAAACATTAGAGAATCTCCTTATAACATGGCAGAGGAAAGATTCTCTATTAAAAAATTCAAAATCCAGAAGCTATTAATAATTTGATAAACTGCACTGCATAAAAAGTGCAAAAGTCTGCACTGTAAGAAGCACAAGCAAAGGGGACAAATACAAATTGAGAAGCAGCAGCCAGAAATCTACAAGAAATACAACAAATACTTCTATCTTAATTAATCATTCAAGGGGCCAGGGATACAGTTCAGTGGTGTGGTGCCTGCCTGGTAAGCGCAAGAGTCCTGAATTTTATTCCTGGTACCAAAAAAAAAGAAAAGAAAAGAAAAAAATTAATCATCCAAATATATGAAAAGTATCCAAGAATCAAAGAAAATCACAATACCCAGACAGAATGATGGTCCAAAGACGTCATAGACAGGTCAATGAAAGAGAAATACGATTGGCCCTTAAACATGAACTATGTGTAAAATCCATTCTCTTTAAGAGAAATGTAAATAAGACTAAACCCAGTTCCCACTTCTTTCTTTTAGACTGGTACAAATCCAAAACTCCAGCATCCTTCCTGCCCATGCAGGCAGGTATGGGGAAGTAAGTGCTGCGTGGACTTCACGTAGCAGAACTGTCAACCATTACGAAGGGCAACAGCAACCAGGCAGTGCAATGCTGTTACTCAGAATTCACCTTACAAGTCTGCTGACTGCAGCATTATTTTTAGCAGCAAAAGGTTGGGAACTACAGGTAAAAAGAACAATTTGCATTTGCATCACGAAATTTCTTGTAAGCTTTAAAAAGAAGTTTTTTCTAAGCAATAATACAGAAAGGTCTATAGGACATAAGTGAAAAACACAGCCAAATCAAGAAAGTATTAGACAATTATACTGTAACAGCATGCATATAATGCCCTCTCAACACTAACACATCATCATGGGCACAGGTAGTCAGTAACCAGGGTGGAAGCCACATTAAGTTCCTGTGATTTCTAAACCAAGTAAACTTATTACTCATGCAAAACACAAAAATATGTTTAAAAGAACGTGAAACTCCAATTTAAAGTATCTCCCCAAGAATCTACACACACGTGTCCTTTGCAGGTCCAGCTGCTGGCTGGCTCCCCCAGACTCACACAACCTGGAGGCCGGGTGTGTGCTCAGAAGTGCACAGATCCCATAAAACCAGAGGCAGGTACTTACTCCTTCCAAAGTTTAACCAAAAATACTTAGCTTGGGGTGAACTTCAGAAGTCCCTAATGTTCCCGCCCCCGGATAAGGCACCACTGTTTTCACATCTGGAGAGGGGTTGACAACATTGATTGTTCTTTGGAGAAAAATAGAGCAAGTCAGAACACGCCCCCTGTTGCCATCACTGTGCTCATTCTTTCCTGGTTGCTCCTTAGCTGCTTCACTGATCTCTTCCTGCTCCTCCTCTCGTTTTTTCCCAGCTTTTACAAATGTCTTTCACTCTCTGTAAGGTCACTAAATCCACCGTTTTGGACTGCGGGTGTGACTCGGTAGTAGAGCGCTTGCCCAGCACGTGCAAGGCCCCGGGTTCAATCCCCAGTACTGCAAACAATCCACCCATCAATCAATCCATTTCAACTTTCACCCTCTGCAAATAACTCCCAACTGTTTATCTACAGTCTGGACTTCTTTCCCAAAGCTCCTGCTTTTATCTGGCTGCTGAAAATTCCACCTCCCTCTCCACCACCCCAGCTCAGCTCCCAGCCCTCAGCACCTCCCAGCACGGCGTCCTGTCTGGATCCCTCCTCCTGCCACTTCCTCACCCTTCTCCTGTCTAATCTCACGTGATTAGACAGGTTCATCTTTGCAAACGGTAAGGGTCTCCTCATCTACAGCATGAACTGGTTTCAAAGCCTTGTGAAAGAATGCAGCGGGGTTTTTTGTTTGCCTTCTTGTTTTGGCTTTGGGTTTTCTCGGCGATGCTAGCGATTGAACCCGTGGCCTCACACATGCTAGGTAAGGGCTGCACCACTGAGCTACGCCCTGAATATCCGAGCTCAGCTGCTACGGCCCCAGATCATCTTCACTCGGCGTAACTCATTGAACCCGTGGCCTCACACATGCTAGGTAAGGGCTGCACCACTGAGCTACGCCCTGAATATCCGAGCTCAGCTGCTACGGCCCCAGATCATCTTCACTCGGCGTAACTCCAGCCGCATGGGATCAGGGAGTTACTGGGCACCTGACAGTGCCTAAGCTCTCTTCCTCTCCCACCTTTGCTTTGTCTCTTCCTACTCTTCCTAAAATCGAAGTTTTTCCGTCAGCAGAGCTCCAATTTCTCCTTGTTTTTCTTGAGCTTAGGAACCACTAATTCCACTCATCATACCGTGGAGGGGTTGTTTTAACTAATTATAAGTAAAGACCAAAACAAGACCGACCAAGTTACGTGTACTTAGGAAATATCATTCTAAAGTTTCTAAACTTGTATGGGCTCAACCACAGGGTGTAAGGGTCAGCTTGTCCTATGACAGTAAAAGCACCCCCTTTTACTTATCTTTTCTTATCTTTTTGTACAAAAGGGGAAAAGAAAAAATAAAAGACTTTTATCTTTGCAGATTACCAAATGCCTGTTATCTCTCCTTCTTGCACAAAAGCCCCCCCTACCCAGACTTCCGTGCCAGTTGGGCATCCTGCCATGCTTATGGCACTGGAAGCTGAACACCACACATGCTGGGCCTTTACAAGGCCTGGCGATGTCACACGCCCATGCCGAGGGTGACTGTGCCGGCTGCACACTGGTACCCCAACACACAGATCTGAACATGAATCAGTGAAAGTAAGGAAGTTGACTTACTTGGGCAGACTTGTGGCAAGATCACAGCACGAGGAGGAAGGGATATAAATGACACACTGACAGATACCAACCTACTGAGCGAAAGGCATCCCCAGTTTGGGGCGAAGGAATACGCACTCACCCCTGCAAAGACTTTCATTATTTTACGTGTTCTACCCAGTAGGTGGGTATTGTTAATTACTCATAACTAACATTTCAGTCTTACCTTTTTTTATGATGATGGTTTCTGGAGTTCCTTATCAATCGTCCTTCACTTAAACAAGGGATGCCTGGGGCTGCAGCCAAATATAGAGCTCACGCTTAGCACGCACGAGGCCCTGGGTTCTAACCCTTGCATCACACACACGCACACACGCACACACGCGCCCAAGAAAAAGGTCATTGGTTGTAATGGGTTACCATTACTCTCCATACGATTGTTTGCTCCAGTGATTTAAACAGGAGTGCCACTTGCTGTGAATATAGGCTGTCTCCAAAATTAAGTTGCTATTTTCTGCATGCAGTGAATTCTCCCATGTACTTACACATGAACAGGTCAAAGTGTCCCACCCACAGAACGTGTTTGTCATTTCCTGCATCCTCCTGCTGTGGTCCACTCCTATTTCCCAGAAGACATGAGCAGGTACAACCACCCAGTGTCAGCACCAAAGAACACAGAGGCTCCTGAGGGTAACACTGATGCTTATAAGGGTTAAGAGCAGGGCACATCGCTCAGTCCTTTTGGTCTTGTTCACCAGGGGTCCCCAGAAATTACAGCAGACAGAAGGGTCTGCTGGCTCTGCTCCTAGAGGAACATTTTGGAATCTAAATAGCCCAGGTAATCAAAATTCTTTAGCCAGTCCAAGCTTCAGAGGATCCAGAGCTTTGAAAAAGAGAAATCAGGGGTATGATCAAGAAAGATGAGTGAAGGTGGACGCTGCTCTGGGGTTGCCACACAGGGAGAGGGGATGCTCCCATCAGGGTTTGTCCACCACTAGGACATCCTGGCTTCTCCCCGTCCCCAGCCAAGAAAAAGACTCTCTCTAGCACAAGCCTGGGGGCCCTGTCTTATCCCGAATCCCAGGAGTCTCCTCTCCCTAGTGCCGAGCCACCACGTCCTCCGTCCCCAGCCTTCATGTGCACAGCACACTTTGAGACCCTGTCCCCTTGCTTGGTGTGACAACTTATCCTGCCCCAGAGTTCTAGGAAGAAAAGGGAGAAGTGAGCAAGGCCATCTCCAAAACCTCTTAGAGAAAGGAGAAAAGGCAACGGGAATGGAAGAGTTGCTCCCTGCTAGCAGAATAAAAGGACTGAAGGCAGGACATGGCGCCACATGCCTATAATCCCAGCCCTTGGGAGGCTGAGGCAGGAGGATCACTATGAGCTTGAGGCCTGCCTGGGCTACACAGTAAGTTCATAGCAAGACCTTGAGAAAGAAAGAGAGAGAGGAGGGGAGGAGAGGAAGAGCAGAACAGAACAGAACAGAACAGGGAACAGAAGTGAACTGAAGAGCATCCCTGCCTCTTCCACCTATAGAACAAGTAAGCCATAGGCGGATACGCCTACTGTCACATGAACAAACACAGCCAAGGCTTGCTGTGAAGCCAAGGCCAGCCCGGGATACACAGCTCAAGACCAGCCTGAACCGCAAATGAAGTTCGGAGGACTCACAGTGGAAGGATATGGTGGAGCAAGGCTGTCACTCGTGGCAACACCAGAAAAGGGGCCAAGAACCAGACACAGCCCCCAAGCATGGTCACACCTCCACGGCACACCCACAAGCATCCCAAGGCAGCTCACAAGCCAGTCAGGCTGACAATCCAGCTTAACTGTCACAAAGCCCAATGCCCATAGAGCAGCATGCAACCGTGGCAGACAAAAGATACTCAGGAAAATTCAAATGGCTCGGCCCTATGTGGTTGACCCGCTGGCTGTGTAACGTAACACGGTATTTGTTCAGGTGACCGGCAAGCTGGTTGACTCTGCCTGGGACACTGTGGCCAGCCTCTCTCTGATATATGAACAAGCCTGGCTTTTCTACCCTATTTTTAAAGCAGCATTTTTGAGTAAATGATCCACAATACAGTCCCTCTCTCTCTATAATCGCTCACTCATCAAAACCTGCAAGAGTGCTTTAAGTTCTTTTCCTTTTGCACACTAGAGAAAGAACCCAGGGCCTCAGGCTGGCAAAACCCTACCATAGTGCTACAGCCCCAGGATGACAGTCTTCTAGGTTTTCTAGGTTTAAAATCTTAAATAATTTAAAAGCATTCAATCAACTACACTATACTTTCAATTATGTCAACTTCAAATAGCCCTCTAACAGTATGAGAGATCTAGGCCAAAACCAGGCTCCACCCTTTTATCAGTGAGATGTGTGACACTGGGGAAGGACCACGCGGCCTGGTGCCTGGCCAGCAAGGGAAGGGCAGCCCCAAGTCAGCTGCGCGGTGTGAGGGCCTCTGAGGCCACACCTCCATTCGGTGACAGACTTCATCAGCTAGTCAGGTCTGCCAGGGTGGTGAAAGGATTTGCTGGCTCTGTTATTTGGGATTAGGATGGAATCAAAGCTTTACCAAGATGGTGGTACCTTCTACATTCCCATTTCTACTGGTCTGCTTATCTGTCAAAGAATAGACTGCCCCCTCTGGCTGCCAGCCAGGTCTCTGTCAGGCCCAAATCTGGGCCTTCGCTATCCAGGTTACTGGGTTCATTTGCCTACCCTCAACCAAAAGTGTGAGAAAAGACCATGAAAATAGAAAACTGAACTTATTTACAATATGGCCAAATAGGAGAGCGGCTGGTCCACCACCACTTCCCAGGAAGGCACTGTGGCACTCTGGGTTACAGAACGGGTAGACCAGATCTGAGAAATATGTGTTTGTTACCAGGGTTTTTGGGTGCCATGGTGTCCTTGTTCTAGTTTCTTGTTGTCGAGACACATGTAAAAGGTAATGAGGTTTTACAATTACTAAAGGTAGAAAAGAAGTACATGCTCTACTAAGAGTAGGCAAATGAGAGACCACTACAGTGGCTAAGAAGTTAATCTTTTTTTCCCGCCCCTTAATGTTGATGTCACATCGAGGCTACCCTATCAAAAACCTGCTTAATCTGGTGCTAGAAGAACTAAAGATAGCACTTTCTGATTGGTCCCAGGTACAGGGCTTAGGAACTGCTTCTGTGCTTGTGTCCTAGATCTTTTGTGCCCTGTGATTGACAGGTCATGCACATTTGCCCACTGATCTGGCCACGCCCTGATATCCTGCCTCCTGGCGACTTAGCTAAGCTTGGGACCAGGGACCTGATAGCCTTAAACCCTTTTTCTCAGGCACTTTCAGCATTCACGTTTGCATGGAGGAAGCCTAGAGAAACTGTCTAAAAAAAAGAAAACCCTAATTTTGAATAGTACACTTTGTGACTGGTTTAGAGTCCTCCACTCAAAGGCAAGTGTCTTGGGTCAAGAACCAGAGCCTTGGTCTTGGACTTCTCTGACTTCAGATGTGAGAAAAATGTTTCTGAAGCACATAAGTCGTCCAGGCTATGGTGTTTTGATATTGCTGCCCACAGAGACCAAAAAAAGTACCAAATTCAAAGTACTAGAAATTTACTCTTTTCTCTTCAAAAGGACAGATGAGAAAATCTACTCTCTTTCAGGTCACCATAGAATCCAGTAGATTTCCAAAACGTACAAAATAATCAATGCTGATTGTAACGTGGGAAGATTTTTAACTCCCAATATAAACATTAATCATGGAATTAAACCACGTTTTGAAGTATAAATGGGAGTGGGAGGTTGTGGGTACTGTAATCAATGTTCAGTCAACACCACAGAGAGACCAGCAGTCTTCAGGGTAATGGGCAGGCTACCATTCTAACAATAAACATCTTACAACCTACTCATTACACTGTTGACTCATACTCCTGCTGACAGCCCACATTAACTCTGTTGATTTGAATGTAACTGATAGGCTTTTCCAGCGCAGAGAAGTACACCAGAATAAAATGCCTTTATTGTGGGCACGGAGATGACCACAGTAGGAAAAAGAAGAGAGACATGGAACTTTTGAGGGCCTGTTGTGGGGTCAAAAGTTAAATAGGCCCAAGCTGGAGGCAGGGTTTAGGAGGCAGACTGCCTGACATGGCAGACCAGGATTGGGCAGGAGCTCGGGGAATAGCAAACAGTATACTACAAAAAGGGAAGTAGGAAGTCTTAATTTGACTCAAGGGAAGAAGGGTGAGGCTTAGCACATGGCCTCTAGTGGGAAGCGCCATACTGGCTCAGCGCCATAGCATATTACCTCCAGCACCATATTGTCTGGGTGCCATAGCAACTTGGCAGGTATTACTGTGAGGTGAGACACCCATCAATAACTAATTTGATTCAATGAGAACTTCTGTAACACAGGATTCATAAAACCCCACTGTCAAATGAGTCATCAATTTAATTAAAATGTCAGCCTCATGGTTTGGCATTTATGTAGAGTATCTTATTATAATGCTGAATATTCTCCAGGGATGTATTTCCTCAGAAACATGGCTGATCTGAGGTTGAACTGTTATGAGCTTCCTAACGGGGGGGGGGGGGGGGGGGGGGGGGGGGGTGTGCAGGGGTGGCTTCAATTATACCCTTAACATGACACAGAACACTTCTGTGGCCCCAAATGTGTAGGGGTTTTCTCCACTATAATAGACAGTTAACATAGGTAAAACTTAATAAGCAGTCAGAGAGGGATCTGGCCCTCAAGGGAGTCAGTGCAGAGGGTAAAACACATGACATCTGCAGCTAGTGAGCTTAAAGAAATCTGGGCCTCAAGATGGAGAAGCAATGGCCAGGCCTGCAAGTCCACCTGGAGATAAACGACAGCTTGAGATTATACTGTAGCTACAGCCACCTTGTCCAGTAGGCCAGCCTGTGAAGATAGGTGACTCCCACCTTTCCAGGCATGCCTGCCTTTGTTCTTTCTACGTAAGTTATGGAAAAGCAAAAATTGAATCAAAGCTTCATGCCTTGCTTGCCTACCGCAGCAATATTAGCTAAGTGCCAGGAAAGGGTAAGGGGCCACAGGGACCAAGCCCACATTCAGCAGAGGAGGTTCCATTTGTAGACCTGTCCCCACTGTAGAACAGGAGAAGGCATTTACCAGAGGAATGAGGAAGGATGACTGCCCTGGACTTGGGAGTGAGGCAAGAGAGAAAAAGTAAGGTAGGCAAAAAGAAGGGGAAATTCAGGCTTTTTATGCTGTACTTTTAATAAAAACTACAGGTTCAAGACCCAAATGCAGTCAAAAACTCCTAAGGTCCTTAAAGATACAGTTAAGTTTGGGCTTGTTATGGTTGATACATTGTGTCAACTTGGGGAGTCCAGATGTTTGGCTGAGTGGCTCAGCAGGAAACCAGTGTGCTTACTTTGTATACAGCCTGAGCCTGTGGAAGAGGAAGGCATGAAGATTATGTGAGTGCTACCCCTGGGTGGGGGTAGCCTATTTACAATGTAAGGAAAAGAGGCTGCTTGCAGCCATTCCTCCCTTTTGCTGGTTGTTTTCCCTGTGCTCTGCCGCCATGAACTGTTGCCCACTGCCTTGTGCCACTCTGCCTCTGAACCAACCTGAAACCTCCACAAACTGTAAGCTAAATAAACCTTTCTTTCCTTCATTTTGGGCGTTGGGTTTTAAGTAACCAAGACAGGGCCATTGATTCCTTTCAGCAGTGATTGGACCCTGATCATTTACCTGCTAAAGTCTAAAGGACTAAAGGACCTCTTTTGCCTGTGAATAGGGCCACCTTTCCATCTGCATTGCCTACAGCTCTGTCCCCTGTGGAGGCTGGCACCAAGGCACAGTTAATCACCCCTGCCCTGCACCTGTAAAGTGAGTGTCCTCTTCCCATAGGTTCACAAGTTCAACAGATTACCACCCCAGAGTCCCCCGTAAATACAGCAGCTCAAAGACTTTAAGTTCTGCACTCCATTTCTTTGAATACTTTTTAAAATTCTGCCAATTCTGCCTCTTACTGAGGCATCATGAAAATTCTTTTTCTGTGCTGGATGACAGCAGGCCTGCAACCTGTCCAGTTTCAGGGACTTCCAAAGACCCTGCCTGGTGACAGGAAGTGGTAAAAAAGGGCTTAGGAGTAGGACAGGCAAATTGATTCCATTTTAGTCTTGGGCTTTGTTTTTTATTGTTGTTATTGTTGTGTAAGGGGGGTTTGAGTCAGGGTCTCGCTACGTTCAGGCTGGCCTTGAACTCACTATGTAGTCCAGGCTGGCCTCAAACTTACAGTGATCCTTCTGTCTCAGCCTCCTGAGTACTAGAGATTACAGGCATCTGCTACTGTTATAGGCAGCTGAGTTAAATAGAAATACTATAGGCAGTCAGACAGAGCCGGGCCCTCGAAGGAGCCAACAGACCTGTGGGTCAGACCTTAAGACAAAGGGTGCTAAACAAATACACCCACATACCTCCCTAGGTGTAAATGTCAGGGATTGATATTGTCATCACCAGCCAAGGGGGAAGCTCTGAAGCTGTGAACCAAAATAAAAGTCTCCCTCACTAAGCTGCTGTCTCGGCTGTTCTCTCAGTGATGAAACACTGAGTGAAGCACCTTCCAAACCCCATATCAGGACTACTTGGCTCTCTACAAACAGCAAGTCAAGTTCCAGCACTTTATTATCAATAAGCTAACCCCAACAGGGGGCGCTACACTGCCCCTCCGGGAAGACAGCAGATTCTGATTTCACATTTAGAGAATTTACATCTAGGCAATAGTACTAAGTCAGCTTAACAGATTTAAATAAACTATTAGGCGGGAGATGTACTTCAGTGGCTCAGCAGGCACAGTGCCTACCTTGCAAGCACAGGCCCTGGGTTCCTCCCTGGCACCTCCTTTTGTTCAGGAGAAACAAAAACAAACTATCAAAAACAGCTTCCCGTAGACAAAATAAATAGGAAAAGGCAACACTCAAATAAAAAAAAAAAAAAGACAACACTCTTCAAGTTTCGTTAATGCAGTATTACCCTAGATTTTTCTGTGAATTTGAAAAATTCTGTTAATGAGGTAGCTGACATATTCAGGATAATAATGTGGTTAGTCCAATGCCTCACAGAAGTACAACAGTAAAATCAGAAGGAAATGTTGGGCAACCTGACTTCTTTCTTTCCTCTTTTTTTTTTTGGTCTTTTTTGTGACCGAGTCTTACTCTGTGGTTCAGGCGGGCCTTGAGCTCACTTTGCAGCCCAGACTGGTATCAAACTTGCAGTGATCCTCCTGCCTCAGCCTCCTGAGTGCTGGGATTACAGGCGTGCGCCACCATGCCCAGCTCATCCTGACTTCTTTCTGAATAGGTATAACAGGAAGAGTTCACCTCTGCCTTTTGTTCTCTCTAAGGGCCTGGATGGGCAAAGGGGCAGGGGCCACGAGGTACAAGCAGAACAGTACGGCCCAGGGCCTCAGTGAAGGGCAGGCTGTGTGGCCCACATCTGCACACGGGGCACCAGTCTGAGCAGAGCTGTGGAGGCCACAGGCGTTTCCGCTGCCCACAAGGCTGAGTCAGGCCAGCCACACACCAGGGAGAAACAAGGTAAGAAGACTTCAGGGCAGCTCTATACACAATATAGTGCTTAGGACTCATCCTCAAGTCAAACGCTTGCCTTCATGCACACCTGTTGACTTTGGTTCAGTCATCATTAAAATGTGCTGGTGTTGTCATGCAATTATACTGGAATTCATCTTGAGTCACCAGAATTACATAAGAAACCATATTAATCATAATTAGAATCAAAATTACTGAGTAAAGCCTAACAGTTTCCTGGCACTCAGTCTGGGACCCAGAATATGGGGTGCGCAGCTCTTCCAAGCCAGCAGTCTCTTGCGCCATCCCCAAGAGGTTAACATTGTAGGCAGCTGAGCTAGACAGACATATAGGCAGTCAGACAGGGTGAGGCCCTCCAAGGAGCCAGTGCAGAAGGCGAGGTGCTTTGCAACTGTGGGGCAAATAGCCACCTCCCATGTGGGCCAGACCTCAAGACAAAAGATGAAACAAATGCACCCACATACTTCCCTAAGGATAAACATCAGGGATTGATATTCTAAATAGGTATCCATCTCCTGGAGGGAGCCAGGAAGTCACTAACCCAACCCCCTCCAGGAAGAGCCTCTGCTCTGTATTCATGTCCACTTGCTATGTGACGGGCTTCCCCATTTGATCCCAATTTAATCAAGTTTACCTGAGCAGTTATATTTGTAATCTTAGTGGATGACCATAGTTTTGTGCCACCTCAGGCCCACTTTGTGAGTTCCCATTTTTCCCCACCCTGGACTCACCTCACCTCATGGACTTGCTCTATAAAAATCCCTAGAAAAGGCAGGGTCCTTGGCAACCCCCTCGGAACCCCTTCTGTCTGTCTCTCTCTCGGACAGAAGCTTTCTTTTCCTCAATAAATGTATTCTTCTCTTAACTTCTGTTGTTCCTAAAATTCATTCTTCAATTTTAGAGAACATGATCTCATCCCAGATATCTAGCAGGTTGGGACTTTCTTTCCCCTATATCACTAACACAAAACCACTCCACCCTTGTAGGGCTGTAGTCCCTGGCCAAAGGAATGCTCTGTCCTGGGGCCACGGTGGGGAAAGCAAAGCCCAGAGAAGCAGCAAAGGCGCCATCAGCATCTTCTTCTGTCTCAGCCTCCTGGGCTGTGGTCCAACCATAGCCACTCTCAGGACCAGAACAGGAGGGGGGTCACAGTTCCAGGAGGCCCATGCTCAGGATAGCCAGGTTCACTTGAAGGGAAAGAAGGCACCTTCATCTTTAACCTGGAGGAAGAAGGTAAAGCAGGGCTTTCCTTCTCTTTTTTCTTTCTTTTTTCTTTGTGAGACAGGGTCTTGCTATGTAGTCTACGCTGGCCTTAAACTCACTTTGTAGCCCAGGGTGACCTCAAACTGAAAGCAGTCCTCCTGCCTCAGCCTCCCAAGTGCTGAGATTACAGCTCTATACAACTACGCCCAGCTACAGAAGCACTTCTTAAGGATAGCTTATTCATAATCACGTCTGAACCTCAATAAATGAAACCGTTTTCAATAAATGGTGCAGCAGAGCACGGCTAAAGAGAAAAAAATTATTTAACTACAAAGATAATGTTTTCTAGGCTTGGGTTTCAATGGCTTATTTAATAAAAGCACAGAAGAAACATAACAGAATGAGGGACTTGACAGGAAGGGAGACTTGAAATTTGTTCCAAAATATGGACCTCACTCAGCACAAGCAGCAGAGGGACTGTGTGCGCACGCGCGCGCACGTGTGTGTGTGTATGTGTGTGTGTGTGTGTGTGTGTGTGTGTGTAACTTTGTGTGCAGAAAATACATGCAACTGTTTTCTATCTATTGCCAATCTCTGCTCCACAGGTCACCAAAGCTATTGAGAGGACTGTGTTACCCACAGATGTTTGATGATTACACCGAAGAGCTGGCGCCCAGGTCTGCCCATGACCCTCACCTACATGGCCTGTCAACGCCCACTGTGGGAGCACTAGCCCCTCTGGGGACAGAAACATGCTGCCCCAAAGACAGAGCTTCCACCAGTCAGGCATTCCGCGGTGTGCAGTGCATTCCGTCAGCCTCTCAGCGGTCCGGGATGATGACACTGGGTCTCTGAGGACTGCAAACACCAGCTTGCATCTGCAGGGCACACGCCCAAGAGTGCCAGCTACCCCAGGCACACAGTAAGAACAGGAGCTGAGGAGCCCAGCAGCACAGTTGTGGGACTGAGAGATGAGCTCAGCACAGATCAGAGCCGATGTCAGATCTCACCTGTGCTCTGCTTATGCACTCAGGTTAGCATTCATCACAGCAGCCTGCAAGACAATGTGTCTTCCAGGAACTACACCTTCCGGTCATCTCTGGCTCCATGGCAGCTTTAGACAGCACTGAGCTCAATGGTCAATTCCCAATTTCACAGGAGAAAGGAAGGGCCACCACTCTGAATGAAATACGACACACTTGGAAAGTACCAGCCTTACTGGGAACCAGTACTGTTGATATTATCTTCTCCTCCTGTTCAAGTCCACTCTTTTCTGGAGGGACCAGGAAAAAGACCAGGACACCAAAACATAGAAAAAGTATGACAGTAGTAATAATAAGCTGGGTGTGGTGATATACGCATGTAATCCCAGCCCTCAGGAGACCCTGTCTCAAAAAGACAAAAAAAAAAAAAAAGACAATAGTAATAATAATCCAGCATGTAGAAGTGTTAATGAAATCCTAAAGAACCCTACACCCCTGCTACTGGACACCCTAGCCTAGTGGTTTTTTGTGTTGTGGGTTTTGTGTGTGATGCTGGGAGTTGCATCTAGGGCCTTGAGCATGCAAGGCAAGCACTCTGCCCCCGAACTACAGTCTGTAGCACTTGCCTAGTGATTTTTTTAACCCCTTTACCTTGAAACACCTTGCACCCTTTTAAATTCATGGCCCAAGACATGCACCACAGCCACCCCAATATATACAACTCACAAAACTTACTCAAGTCTCACCAAGTATAAAAGAAACTTGGCAACAAAGCTTGCTCTTTCCTAAGGACACTGTTACGGTTTGTGCCTGGGTGTCCCCCTAAAGCCTCATGCAGTCATGGGGCGGGCTTCTAGAGTTTGTGACTGATCCATGGTCCAAAGCTGGGATTATGGGTGTGAGTGCTACACCCGCCCTGGGGTGGACAGCGGATAGTTTGCATATGTAAGGGAGAGAAAGAGGCTGCTTGCCACCACTCCTCCCTTTTGCTCTTGCTGGGTTTTTGCTATCTTCCCCTGCCACCATGAACTGTTGCCCTCTGCCTCGTGCTGCCCTGCCTTGAAGCCAGCTGAGTATGGACTGAAACCTCCACAAACTGTGAGCTAAATAAACCTTCTTCCTTCATTTTTGGTATCAGGTATTTTGTCTCAGCAACAAGAGAAAAGTAACCAAGACAGACACACATTTAAAAATGTACCCATAAAAGTTAAATATCACATCTGCTGTATCGAGAAAGTATCTGACCAAAAAAATGGGATCCCATATAGGTGGAAACATCCCGGGTAATAACACGTGGCTGGTGAGGATATGCCGGGGAGCTCTTCTGGCTGCTTCAGTCATTTGAGGAACCAGTTGCACAAAAATGCACAAATCTTTGCAGTCAAATACTTTGTTATTTCCAAAACTCATGACAGTACACAATGTCTACAACTCCTTCTAGACACATCTCCAAAGATAAATTCCTTCTAGTGAACTGTTGGACAGTTTCACCATTACTCTGTGTGTGTGTGTGTGTGTGTGTGTGTGTGTGTGTGTGTGGGTGTGTGTGTGTGTAACCCTAAATAAGATGGATATAAAATTTTCTGTACTGTTTTTGAAAAGCTCATAGATGACACATCCTGTTCATTAGACCTGGGGATACATTTCTTCCTTACTGCGTAGCCATCCTTCTACAGCATCCTCCCCAGTGAACCCAGAATCTTTAACAATTCTTCGCCTTCTTGCCCCAGGTGCAAGGATTGCCTCATACACAGGCAAAGCACACAAAGCACAGGGACTGCAGTGAGCTTGGTGGATTGGGGTGCTTACTTCTGTCAAAAACTAACAGGGATGATATAGGGAAAGGGATTATCATGGTCAGACAAGCTTAGGAAACACTACATTTAATAAAATTAAACACGCTTTCTGTTGTAGGACTTCGCTGGGGCTTTATCACTGTGTAACAGTACCCTCCAAAAGGAAAGGATGGTATGTGGTGGTTCCCGAGTTTACATCATTACACAGTTTGTTTTTGTTGTTTTGAGGGGAGTTTTGGTGCTGGGGACTGTATATACTCAGCATGCCATACCGCCAGCCAAGAGGTTTAAATTTCATGTACAATATTACCCATCACCCTTCACAGTAGAGCATATTTTGAGGTACACACTGTGTGAACCCCAAGTTAGGAGTTAAAGTGCTAACAGAACCTCAGTTTCAGGTGCTTACTTATAGGATCTCCCATCACCCCTGCTCTGTCTGGACATGGGCCCCCAAGGGCTCCTGTGTTGGAGGTTTGGCCCCCAACATGGCAGGGCTGAAGTAGTGTGGACCTTGCCAGGTGGGATCCAGACAGAGTCCCTGTTAGTGGAGGTGCTGCCCTTAGTAATGCTCCTGCAACCTTGCAGTGGTCCTTGCACATACAGGTTGTTAGAAAAGCCTGAGGCTGACCCAAGCCACTCTCTCCGCTTGCTCCCTTGCCTTGTGACCCTGCCACCCTGAGGTCCTCCCCAGAGTGGAGCAGATATGAGTGCTGTGGCCCAGAATCTCCAGAGCTGTAAGCTAAATACACCTCCTCCAGCATGAGCAGGCCTCTTAGGTACTTTGTTATAGTGATGAAAAGCCACCAGAGCACCACCTCCCGCTTCTTACACCACTGACTGCCCCTTCAGAACCATGGGAAACCATATTCAAATGCATGCACTTGGGAAGGAAAGCCACACCTGTAAAAACGCACAGTGACCAGGTGCATATATACACCTTTATGACAAAAGTAAAATATTCAGGCACCTGCTATTCTGTATCAATGACAGAATCAAATGATCCAAGGCCTGTAGAAGACACTCACCTCTGTGCGTTTCCATTTCAAATGGTAAAAGCTGCCCAATTTCAGTATCTTAACATAATGAAAAGGAAGACTTACCAACAGAAGCTGAATTTTTAATCACCGACTCCTTTGGGGCACCTTTTTCAATTCGGAGTGTGGCCCACTGTTCAAAGAAACAAATATTAATTTAAACTCCCAAAGTTTAAATTAAATGGAAAATACTTAAACCATGCTTATACACAGGTGAAATTAAACATTAAATACTGGCATTTTGCTTTAATGAACCACTCCAGGTAATCTGGTATTGTGGCACTGTACTCCAGTTAATCTGGTATGGTGTCATTGTAAGTCCTAAGTATGACCTTCCTTTAGTCGCTGATGAAGCCCCCGAAAACACAGGAACAATAGTCACTGTACCTACATCCCCTCACATCCACCTGTGCCTGCTAAGTTACTCCTTGGAGGTTGTGTGGCACAGTGGCTGGAACAGGTTATAGCACAAGAAGAGCTGGGCGTGAGGGCTGGAGGTGCAGCTCAATGGCTGAGCGCTGGCCTGGCCCGCCAAGGGCCAGAGTTTGATCCCCAGCACTGTTAGAGCCCTTGGTTTTCTCATCCTAAAGCAGGATAAGCATTCCCATCCCACAGGGTGGCTGTCAGGATTAAGAAACAAGTGCAAAGACCCAAAGACAGGGCACAAAGCAAAATAGCTACTTTTATAGGGAAACTGGGCACTCAGGTGTGAGATACCCCTAGAGGCAGGAGACACAAGCTTGCAGAGGGGGAGGAATGTAGCTAGGGGACAGGGCGCCTGCCTGGCATACAGGAGGCCCCTGGCTCCGATCCTCAGCCTGCAAAGAAGAGAAAGAACCGGGAGCTAAAGAAAGCGGTGCGTTCCTCTGGTTGCTTATCTACTAAGATGCCTAAGGAGGATGGCACGGTTATGAGGATCGGAGCTTGAAAGTTTAAAAACAAGAAAAGCAGCTCTTTCTTTTTTTTAAATTTTTTGTCATTCTTTCCTGTGTGTGTGCGTGTGCGTGTGCGTGTGTTTTATTTTATCGGTACACTTTACATATATACAATGATCCGTACGAATTTGCACAACACATATCTTGTTTACGGTTTTCCCAATCCCATCCCGTTTTCTTCACTCCCTCGCCCCTTGCTTATTCACAAAAGCTCTGCTTCCACGCTTTCCTTCTGTTCTTCTCCTTTCCTTCTTCCTTCTTCCCTCCCTCCTCTCTTGTTCCTCTTTCCATTTTCTCCCCATTTCCCAATGTCCATTATACATTTTGGTCCTTATGCACACTTGGTTTCTCACACCAGAGAAACAATGTCCTATTTAAACATGGGTGATCACTCATTTAACAGTATGGTCTTGAGGTGCATCCATTTAGCTAGAAATATCTCAACTTTATCCTTCTTCATGGAAGAGTAGTTTTCCATTGTATAAAAAAAAAAAACAAAAAAACTTCTTTATCCACTCATTGTTTGGTGGGGATTATTTGGCCTATTGCCAAGATTTAGCTTTTACAAACTGTGCCACTATAAATAGGGGTATACATATCTCACTGTGGTATGATGCTTTTAATTCTTTGGGGAAGATACCAAGAAGGGGAATACCTGGGTCAGATGGGACCTGTAGTCCTAGTTTATTGAGAGATCTCCACACTGATTTCTACAGTGGTTGCACCAGTCTACACTCCCCCCACCAGTGAAGGGTTCCCTTTTCTTCACAGCCTCGCCAGCATTTGTTATTGGGTATTTTCTTGATAACAGCCATTCTTTCTGGAGGGAGATGGAGTCTCAGCATTGTCTTCATTCGCATCTCTCGAATAACCAGCGATGCTGAACATTTTTTCATGTATTTATTTGCCATTTCCATCCCTTCATCTGAGAAGCATCTATTCATCTCACATGCCCATTTTTGGGTTGGGTCTTGTTATGCTTTGGGTCTGGACGTCCCCCTAGAGCTTCATGCAGTCATGGGGCGGGCTTCTAGAGTTTTTGATTGATTCCTGGTCCAATGCTGGGACTATGGGCGTGAAGGCTACACCCGCCCTGGGGAGGGAGCCTGTACATAAGGGAGGAAAACAGGCTTTGCTCCCGCCCCTCCCCTATTTACTCTTGTTACTTCTGCTATTTCCCACCACTGTGAACTGTCGCCCTGTGTCATAGCACTCTGCCTGAGAACCAGCCAAGTATGGACTGAAACCTCCACAAACTGAGCTAACTAAACCTTTCCTTCCTTCATTTTGGCATCAGGTATTTTGTCTCAGCAATGAGAGAAAAGTAACCAAAACAGGTCTTTAAACTTGGAGGATCTGATTTTTTTGGAGTTCTTTATATATTCTAGATAGCAGTCCTTTGTCTGAGGAAAAGCTAGCAAAAATTTTTTCCCATACTTTGGGTTGTCTCTTCATTCTGTTGATGATTTCTCTTGCTGTACAAAAGCTTTTTAAGGGCTGGGGATATAGCTCAGTGGAATAAGCGCTTGCCTAGCAAGCGCAGGGTCCTGAGTTCGATCCCCAGTACCTCAAAAAAAAAAAGCTTTTTAATAAGAGTCTGGCTGTTGATTCTTGGTTATGGTGCCTGTGTGATCTGGGTTTTGTTTATGAAGTCTTCGCCTATACCAATGTCTTCAAGAGTTCTACCTATTCTATCATCCAGCAGACTTAGTGTGTCTGTTTTAATATTTAGATCTTTGGCGCATTTTGATTTTAGTTTAATGCACAGTTAAAGACATGGGGCTAGTTTTAATCTTTAGCATGTGAAAAGTTTAGTTTTTCTAGCACCATTTATTGAAGTAGTGAAGTTGTTTGGCTCCTTCGTCTAGAATAAGGGGGCTGAGTACATTTGGAGTTATTTCTGTACCTTCTATTCTGTTCCATTGATCCTTGGATGTCTTTTTTTTAACCAGTAGCATGCTGTTTCTATCACAGTATCTTTGTAGTATAATTTCAAGTCTGAGACTGTGATGCCTCCAGTCTTGCCTTTGTTACACAGAATTGCTTTTACTATTCTAGGTCTTTTCTGGTTCCAAATGAATTTAAGGACTGTTTTCTCTAATTCTGCAAGATATGCTACTGGTATTTTGATCAGGATTGCATTAAATCTGTATAACACTTTTGGAAGTATGGCCATTTTCACTATACTGGTTCTTCCTACCCAAGAATAAGGGATATCATTCCATTTTCTGATATCCTCTTTGATCTCCTTTCAGAGTACTGTAGTTTTCAATGTAAAGGTCTTTTACTTCCTTTGTTAGATTGATACATAGGTATTTCATTTCTTTGGATGCTACTGCAAAAAGCAATTTCTCTATTTTCTCTATTTCTCTATTTTCTGTATTTCTATTTCCCAAATTTCTCTCTCAGTAAGTTTATTCAGGTACAGGAAGCATACTGATTTTTGAGTATTGATTTTGTATACAGCTACACTATTGAATTTGGTTATTAAATCTAGCACTATTTTGGTAGAGTTTTGAGAGTCTCATATGTAGACTATCATGTCATCTGCAACTAATGATAATTTAACTTGATCCTTTCCTTTAGTCCTTTGATTTCTTTCTCTTGTCTAATGGCTCTGGCTAATGTTTTCAGAATTATATTGAGTAAGAGTGGTGACAGTAGAAATCTTTGTCATATTCCTGATTTTAGTGTGAAAGCTCATGTTTTGTCCATTTAGTATGATGTTTGCTACTGGTTTGGCATAGATGATGTCTTGATTACTTTTCTCTCATTGCTGAGACAATATACCTGATACCTGGAATTAAGGAAGGAAACGTTTATCTAGTCTACAGTTTGTGGAAGTTTCAGTCCATACTCGGCTGGCTCCAAGGCAGAGTGGCACACAGCAGAGGGCAACAGTTCATGGCAGAAGACAGCAAAAGCAACAAGAGCAAAAGGGAGGAGCGGCAGGGAGCAAGACGCTTTCCCTCCCTTACACTGTATGCAAACTATCCACCCTAGGGCGGTATAGCACTCACACCCATGAATCAAAAACTCTAAAAGCCCACCCCATGACTACTACATGTTGCTTTAGGGGGACACCCAGACACAAACCATAACATTCCACCCCTGGCCCTCCAAAGACTCATGCCCATCTCTTCATGCAAAAGGCATTTTAGTCCATCTCTAAGAGTTGCCAAAGTCCTAAGAGTTTCAGCATTGCTGAAAAGTGCAAGTCCCAAGCCTCTTCCAAGATGTAAGGCCAACTCTTAGCTGTAAGCCCCTGTACAAATGAAAACAAAGTTGAACATTCTCAACATTCAGTGGCACAAGACAGACTACCGTTCAAAAGGTACAAACAAGGGGATAAAAAGCATTGGGACAAAAGCAATTCTAAAATCCATCAGGAAGAACATTAAGTCCTGTAGGTCCATGTGGAACATCCCAAGCAATCTGTGGCACATTGTGAGCTCCAAAGCCTTACGTAGCTCTGCCCCTATAGCATTTCTGATGGTTGTAGCTCCCACAGCTTCTCTCTTAAGCCCACTTTGCTTCCTCCTTGCAGCTTTCCTTAGATAATCCATGTTCCTGGCTATTCCAAACTTCTGAGGTCTACACTGCACCTCTTGTGTCACATACCTTTATAAATTCCCCTCTCAGGGGCACACTGCCTGGCCTTGCAGGCCTTCTTCTGAAATCAAGGTGGAAGCTTTCTTAACCTCAGAATGCTTGCATTCTGTATGTGCCTAAAGGCAGTGCCACATAGATGATGCCAAGGTCTGCTGCCACCTGGAGCAGTAGCCAATCTTTCCCCGCTCTTAGCCATAGGGATTGAGTGCCTGGATTGCTGGGGACTCTGAATCCAATTCTGATGAGCAAATTCTCCATGCCACCCCCATTCTAGAACATGGCACTCTGCTCTTTCTTCTCAAAGCAATCTTTCACCTTTGCAGTTTTGAGACTGCAAAGGGTAGAGACTTGCTCCTTCTTATGATGCCCTCAGGCCATCTTTTATATTCTCCTGTTCCTTCTCAGCAATGAAGATTTTCTAGGCTGTATCTTTGCAATCCACAGCTTTACTGGAGCTTCCTTTCCGGACAAACTCATATTTTAAATCAACCTGCTGGGCTCTTTGCTCTTGATTCTCAACATAAATCTGGCTAAAAGTCCCCAACAATAGCCATGCCACTGCCTCAACATTCGACAGCCTTGAAATTTCTTTTGCCAGATTAACCAGTCTACTGTCCTTATCTCAGTCTCAGGTAAAGTCTCTAGACATGAGCAAAATGCAGACAAACTTTCTGCCAAGCCACAGCACATATCATCTGGAGTCCAACAACCAATGCAGTCCTCTTCCCAGCAGAAACCTCCTGAACCCTGTCTTTACCGGCAGGATTTCTATCTGGTCTTCTTAGAAGACCAGCCTTCTGGTCTTCTAAGCTCTGACCAGAATCTCCCATGCAAAACAGCCAAAGGCATTCCACCTTTACGTTTTCAAGTGAAACCTCCAAACCTTTCCAAACACTTCCCACAAGCCATTTGCAAAGGCTCTTGAACCACAAGATCAAGTATAGTCACAGCCACAGTCCCATTCCTGGTACCAAATTCTGTCTTGGTTTCTTTTCTCTCATTGCTGAAACAATATACCTGACACTCCCAGAATTAAGGAAGGAAAGGTTTATTTAGCTTACAGTTTATGGAAGTTGCAGTCCATACTTGGCTGGCTCCAAGGCAGAGTGGCACATGGCAGAGGCAGAAGGCAACAGTTCATGGTGGTAGAAGACAACAAAAGCATCAGGAGCAAAAGGGAGGAGAAGCAAAGAGCAAGCCTTTTTCCCCCCCTTACACTGTATGCAAACTATCTGCCCTAGGGTGGTGTAGCACACACACCCGTGAATCAAAACTCTAAAAGACCACCCCATGAATGCATGTGGCTTTGGGGGGACACTCAGACACAAACCATAACAGATGGTTTTTATCAGATAAAGACCATCTATTCCAATTTTCTATGGGATTTTTATCATGAGTGGGTGTTGGACTTCATCAAATACTTTTTCTGCATCTACTGAGGTGTTCATATGGTTTTTGTCTTTAGCTCTGTTAATATGGCGTATTACCTTTATTGATTTGCCTATATAACAAAATCTAAAATAAACCAGAAAATTGTAAGCAGTAAATAAGCCCTCAATATGCCAGTTTTACCCTCAGGGGAGAAAATTTAAAAGGGCTTAGGAGGAGAAATAGAGAAAAAGAAGAGGAAGAAATAAGAAGCAAGGCTAGTTCTCGCCAGACATCCTTGTGAGAGTGACATTGTCTTTAAACCCTGCATGGCAATCCCTGATGCACCACCATGATGCCCAGAGAAGACAGGGCAATCTGGAACTCCAACTACTTCCTTAAGATCATCCAACTTTTGGATGATTATCCAAAATGCTTCATAGTGGGAGCAGACAATGTGGGCCCCAAGCACATGCAGCAGATCTGCAGCAGATCTGCATGTCCCTCCGATGAAAGGCAGTGGTGCTGATGGGCAAGAATGCCATAAAGCACAAGGCCATCTGAGGACAGCTGGTAAACAACGCAGCTCTAGAGAAACTGTTGCCTCATATCGAGGAGAATGTGGGCTTTCTGTTCACCAAGGAGAACCTCACTGAGAACAGGGATACGCTGCTGGCCAAAGAGGTGCCAGCTGCTGCCTGTGCGGGTGCCATTGCACCACGTGAAGTCACTGTGCCAGCCCGGAACACTGGCCTGGGGCCTGAGAAGACCTCCTTCTTCCAGGCTCTGTGCATTACCACTAAAATCTCCAGGGGCACCACTGAAATCCTGAGTGATATACAGCTGATTAAGACGGGAGCCAAAAGGGCCGGGGATAGAGCTCAATGGCACAAGCTTCTGCCTGGCAAGCGCAAGGTTCTTAGTTTGATTTCCGGTATCCAAAAAAAAAAAATTAAAAAAGACTGGAGCCAAAGTGGGAGCCAGTGAGGCGGTCCCCCGAACATATTGAACATCTCCCCATCCTCCTCTGGGCTGATCATTCAGCAAGTCTTTGACAAGGGCAGCATCTACAACCCCAAAGAGCTCGACATTATAGAAGAAACTGCATCCTCGCTTTCTGGAGAGTGCCCGCAATGTTGCCAGCGTTTGTCTGCAGACTGGCTACCCAGCTACAGCATCAGTGCCCCATACTATCATCACTGGGTACCAGCGGGTCCCGGCTTTGTCTGTGGAGACTGACTACACCTTCCCACTTGCTGAAAAGCTCAAGGCCTTCTTGGCTGATCCATCTGCAGCTGTGGCTGCTGCCCCTGTCGCTGCAGCCACCACTGCTGCTCCTGCTGCTGCATGGCCCCAGCCAAGGTGGCAGCCAAGGAAGAGTGGGAGCAGTCAGATGAGGACATGGGATTTGGTCTCTTTGACTGATCACAAAAAAGCAAACTACTCAGCCTGCCTGATTGGCAAAGCAAGGAATAAAGGCATAATTCTCTTTCAAAAAAAAAAAAAAAAAGAAGGCTGGAGGACAAAGGAAAAAAAGTGTCCATTTCAGGGTGTGCCTCTGCTGTCACTGGTAGACAACACAGACAGTCAGAGTCCAGACCCATGTTGATGAATCCCAGCAAGTCAGGCTGTAGCTTTACCTGGGGTAGTGGATCATCCCAGAAACCTTGAGTTCCACTGCAGTTCAGGCTGGTTTATGGCTGTGAGGCAGGAACCCAATTTGTTCAGCCTGCAACATTCCATGTGCCTTCTGCCATCCTGAACTCAGCTCATCGATCTCTTGCTGATTTGAACCAGGCAGCCCCTCCCTGACACTGGGAGCCGTTGGAGCTCTCACTTTGCTTTGAATGTACATAAGTATCAGCAAGTAACACCAAGACAGGCTGCTCTCTTTGCTGTTGCTGTTATTGTCTTGTTTGTTGAGACAGGGTCTCACCATGTACTCCAGATTACCTTGAAGTCACTATGTAGCCTAGGCTGCCCTCAAACACATGTTCCTCCTGTCTCAACCTCCCAAGTGCTGGGATTAAATATGTCTCTTTATACCTCTCCTATGCATTTCTAAAATTATTTACTCTTTAATGTCATAGTTCTTTCTTAAAAATCATAGTTTCAAAAGTATAAGTGAACTTTTTCAACTCAAATTTTAGAAAATCCCCCAAAGCTGTTTTCTTGTTTAAGAAATAAGGGCTGCGAGCACAGTTCAGTGATAGAGCACTTGTCTAGTGTACAGGAGGCCCTACATTCACTGCTCAGAACCATCACCGCCTAAAAACATAGAACTACACAATGAAATCTACAGCATTACAATTCAGAAGCAAGCAAAGTCTAAACTAACTGATTTGAGAGGGAATAAAGGTTTAGAAAAAAAAGAGGTAAAGGCATTGCAGTAATTATAATTGGCAATAAACATCCAGGCAGGGGCAAAATTAAAGTTGTTACTAACTAAAGACACAGTCTTCAGTTATTGCAAGGCTCAGACCAGGTGCATGAACTGGAGGGATTAAAGGACTGTCAAATAAACAAAAAAACTGAGGAAGAATGAAAACTGCATGTGAAGGTCAAGGACAGTGCTGCGGCACAACCCCTTCACAACAGACCCAAAGCCAAGTGGGGCCCGCCCGGGCACTGACCTGGACCTATAAATAGAGGCTTATCTTTCCCGGTCATCATCTGGCTGCAGCCTTTGCTACTCTGGCTGACTTGCTGCAGGACTTCCCAAACTCTGACTCCTGTCTCTTCTCCGCTGAGGTGAAGATTCATTTGTGGGGCTTTTCACTTAAATCTTTGGCACCCACTATCATATGTAAGTAAACCAAAGGTAGGACCAGATAAAAGTGTGTAAACAATCAAGTATTATTAATCTCTTAACTTATTTTTTATTGTGGGCATAAGATGTTTGATATTTTACATAAATGTAGTTGCCTTAGACTAGAGCAATGATCCCATGCTCACATACAATGGAAAATACTGATGTTTTGTGGCACTTAATAGCTGTTATGCCCCACCTCTGAAATTCAGATGTTGAAGCTGGGACCCCCTATACTTCCACAAGTACCTACATCCCTTATATTGGGATATAGGTCTTTAAAGAGATGATTAACTTAAAACAAAGCTCTTAGAGTAGGCCCTTCTCCTAGCTGACTAGTGCCGTATAAAAAGTGGGAATTTGAGCATCCAAACACCAGGAATAAGTGTGTACAGAAGAAAGACCGCCTGGGGCCGTGCAAGCCCAGGACTGAGGTCTCAGGATGAAGCCAAGCCTGCCTGCACCCTGACCTTGGACTCCCACTGTCCAGAACTGTGCGAGAACACAGCTCTGCAGTTTCAGCGGTCTAGGCTGCAGGACTATGCCTTAGCAGCCCTATCCAAGCAGGCAGTGACATCCTCACAGGGCACGAGACACTGCTCCCTGAGCAAGGCACACTGCAGTCTCAGGAGACATCAGGTCTCCTGAGGGGAGCGCCAGAGGTTTGCTCTGCAAAATGAAGTGTCCCTGCTCAAGACCCACAGATGGTAAGGTGAGAGGAGCAGCTGAAGAATCGAGGATCCCCAGTGAACCCAAGTTTCTCCTGCGATTTCCTCTGCAGTGACAAGGAAGCTGAGCCTGTGCTCTGCAGCCAGCCAGGGAGACAACCCACTACTCCCAGCCAGTCTCCATGCCCTAAGCAAGCTGGGGGCACTATCAATCAGGCTTTGTATTGGGGGAAATTTTCTTAGGAATACAGACTATGAAAAGGAAAACTTTCAGCTGAGGGGCTATGGAGAGGAAAATCCATGCAGGCGGCAGGGTGTGTGTGTGTGTAAAATTCCAGCTCTGAGAGAAAAAAAGGGAGTTGTCCAAGACTGAGCACACTTTCAAATCTGATTCTTAAGCTCAAGCCAAAAGTTTGCAAAACTGTGATGCTGTCACTTAGATAATTATGACTTCCAATTTCTATGCCATAAAGACATTTGGGCCAGGGATATAGCTCAGTGGCACAGCACCTGCCTGAATTTTCAGTACAAAAAAAAGACATTTAGGGTTGATGAAACACAGGGAAAAGGGAGGGGGGAAATGCATAAAATTATATTAAAAAAATTAAAAGATTTGATCACATAGCAGCTGGCTGCCATCTGTAGCAAGAGGAAAGTCTCTTGGCAGGCTGAGAACTCAGGCTCCAGACTCAAATTAAAATCCCAGTCCCACCACTGACTGTGATACACCACTGCCCAGATCCCCAGGTCTTTTAGTGCTGGCTTAGAAAGCCATTGTGGTTAAGTGAAAACCACAATGCTCTTGCAGGTTTCTTTATTAATACTTTCTGTCATGCACAGCAGGACCTTCCAGCATATTATACTTCCAAAGTCAGAGAAAAGATATAAGAACACAGAGGTACTGATAACTACCTGAGAATTATGACATTTCTGCTTAAAAAGGCAAACTAATAGGCAAGTGGAGGAGAGAGAAAAAAGAAGTAACATACAAGGCAAAAAGAATCTGCTCTCCGAAGTGCTGGCATAGCATAGATCTGAAGAGAGATTAACTCATAGCCTCACCGGAACAAAGATAGAAAAGACCCAGGCATGGTGGCGCATGCCTGTAATCCCAGCACTTGGGAGGCTGAGGCAGGAGGATCCTTGTGAGTTCGAGGCCAGCCTGAACTGCACAGTGAGGTCCTGTCTCAAAAAAAAAAAAAAAAAGGAAAGAAAAGAGTAATGAAGAATGTCACAAGCAGGGCATGGTGGCGCAAAAGAAGGCAGGACAGAAGTATCCCAAATTTGGGACCAGCCTAGACTGCCTAGGGACATCTTGCCTCCAAAACAAAAAAATGTAGCACAGTGTTTTACTGTTCTCATTTAATCGGCAGCACCATGAGGCACATTCCTATAAACACGGGTAGAAAACGAGGTCTCAAAGCTAAGTGATCTGCCTCAGGTGACAAAGCCAGAAATTTGGAGAGGACCAAGCACCTTTTGTGCTTTTTTGTGTGTACCTGGAATCGAACTCAGGACTTCGCACTTGCCAGGCAGGCACTATGCTGCTGAGCTATACCCCCAGCCCCTGTTCATGCTTTTACTCCTCAAAAGTGTTGAGAAAATGAGACCTTGCTATATGTGCACTGTCTGTATTATTTGGTTAGATCAGATAATTTTTATTTCATGTATCATTTCCTTCCTTCCACTCCAATTCTTTTTTCTAAATTTGTAGTAGTACATGCGTGCAGCACGTACCGAATGCATTCTATCGGGGGAGGTGGTGCACATACATGACATGTCTTAAGCTCTCCACCGAGTCCATTTTCTCTCTTCCTTCTTTATTTCTCTCTAATCATGAATCCTAGGTCCAGCAAATAGCCTTCCCACTGTCCCAAGTCATTAACCTTACAATTAACTTTCATGGTTGAAAGTAGCACCTTTCAATGTTTAATCCGTGCTCCTGTTGGATAAACAAACATTTTCCACACACACACACACACACACACACACACACCCTGCCATCTGCATGGGTTGCCCTCTCTGTATCCCCTCAGCTGAAGGTTTTCCTTTTCATAGTCTGTTAAAGTGGACCTCATTTTTATAAATTCTTTTTTTTTGGCGGTACTGGGGTTCGAACTCAGGACCCTGTGCCTGCTAGGCAGGCGCTTATTCCACTGAGCTATATCCCCAGCCATAGTCTGTTATTCCTAAGAAAATTTCTGCCAATATGAAGCTATCACATTGACATACAGATTGCCTAACAACATATTAAGGTTTAAAGACTCACTCAACTTACTTTAGGCCAAGTGTTTAACTTGGTCCTCACATAGCTTGCCCTGTGAGGGACCTATATACACATCGAGAGACCCCAAGATACAGAAGGTATGCAGTAGGTGCTCAATAAATGATTATTACACAAACCAGCAAGCTAAAAAGGGGACAGAGAAGAGTACACAGCTTGGCAGCCTCTTGTCAAGTAATAGCTACCACAATGAGTGCCAAACCAGCATTGGAAAAAGCACTAAAAGATATTCTAGACAGAGAAAAAATAGACCACAATCCCAAGAACAGCTATAGAAATAACTCCCTAAACAGAACAAATAATCAAACAGTCAGCAAAAGAAGGAAAACTTCAAATAAATAACATGACTAGAATAAGACAGAAAGGAGAGAGGTACATACCCTGAACTCAAGAAGGATCTGAAATGGAAACTGAAGCTCTAGCAAAAACCAAGCAGAACCTCTCCTGGAGGAGAGGATTGGAGGGCTGCCGTG